>LVTN01001945.1:13136-50835 GCA_001649415.1 Musa itinerans | reverse complement strand
CATATGGCACATGCACTTGTTAGCTCTTTGTGTATTGTCATGCCTGGTCTCTCTAACCCTTGGTGTCATCACATGCGACCTTATTTGCCCTCTATACATTTGTTACACCTAGCCTTTCTAGCCCCTAGTATCATCACACATTGTCTTATCGTCCCTTTATGCCTCATTGCGCGTAGCCTCTCTGACCCTTGACACTATTGTAGTCCTATTGACCATCTATGCATCGTTGTGCCTAAACTCTTCGGCCCTTGGTGCCATCACAAGTGGCTCTATCGACCGTCTATGCATTACCATGCTCGATTGTAATGTCTTTATGCGCCACCATGCCCTACCGAGAATGTACCTAATTAGGGTGCTTAGCCGACATGCTACATCAACACTATCAAGTCAGGCAACCTGAGTCGAGCTTACCGAGTTGAGTTCACAGAGTAGTAACCCAGATTGAACCTATCGAGTCAAATGACATGAGTTAACTATTCCATCATCTCCTATACAAATGATGGATATCAATTAGGCTATACTTCCCAACAAATTATTCATAATTCTCCTCAGCTTGGAAAATAGGAGGCATGTGATAGAGTAAGAGTGACGTGGTTGCTCTATCGACACCTTTTGTGGCACTTCACACGATCATTCTTACCATTTGCCCAGTAAATACCCCCTTGCCATGTGTCCAAGTTATTGGTTGACATATGACCAAGTTAAATAGGTAGAACTGCCTAAGGACAACTCCAGCTAGTGGCAATTTCAACCAACGTAACAAATGAATATAACAACCCGAGGTCGTCAGGCAAATTATAATTGCTTCTCGATAAGCAAACTGTGTAGCACATCCTCTCAAGTAGCTACTATAAAAGAAATCACATAAGTACACCTAATATATAATAAAAAAGAATGAATAAAATTTGATTTATCTGACTAGTCTGACTTATCTGTCTTGAGTACTGACTTGAGCATCAAATAGATATTATTGGGATTGCCCCCTGATTTAGTTTTGTAGAAGTTGGATATCTAATTTTGTGAATTTTTCTAAGACTAACTCAAGAAGGAACCATGTTAGATCCAAGTTGACCTTCAATTTGGACAACCGAAAATCAACTCTATTAATAGTAAATCAAATTCTCAAATTTATAACCTCATACAAAAGATAACAAGTCATTGAAATGTTTTTACACCTTAAATATTATTTTGGTGGTGTTTACCAACCTCACTTACTAAATAAAGATTTAAAATATTATCTAATGTATTTAACATCTTAAATATTTGTTTAATAGTGATGATATATTTTTATACCTAAATTTAGTACGATGTCTTTCTTCAATCAATCATTTGATGTAATATTCAAACGAATAGAAAAAGTCTAACTTGCATGGAGCCTTTTGTATCAAGTGAATGGGATGATGAGATCTTGCTGTAGGAAAATCTAAAGCTGATATCATATGTACAACTGAAGAACATAAAATAAAAATCTCAAATTTTCTAAAAAGTATTCATCGTTGTGCGAAGATTGATACGTAAAAACCCATGAAACTGAAAACACGTGTGAGATAGTTGTGTTACATAGGGAGATCGTATATCCCTGAATTCATGCAGATCTATGGAAGAGGATGAAAGAGGTCAAGCGTCCTCATCTTTAGTGGTGATCCACACGACAGGGGTTGCGAAGATGCTCCTTAAATCGCTGCCCAAATCTCCACACCTATTAGCTAAGGAGGAGAAGGAGAGAAAAGAATAGAATGTGACAACTAAGAAGCCTAGCCAATGGCCCTTTAGTTTCCTCATATTTATAGAGGCCCCTTGTCAATTTAACCCTAATAGATCATACCCTATTGGGTATTGGATCTCTATCCAACTACCCAAGCCTCTTAGATTAGTGGGTCTCTACCTAATAATCTCTCATGACTCTTATTGGATCTCATCCATATGATCCAATAATTTATGTGCTTATTGGATATCCAATAAGATAGAGGCTCTAGCGGATATCTCATATCCGAACCTCTACTCGTCACAACACATACCATATGTGTATGACCCTCTAGGCCCAATATCGAGTTGCCCATGAGTCGTACCTGTCAGAACTCATTCTGACTTACTGAATTATTATCTTTATAATAATTCACTCGACTCATCAACTACGGACGTACTAGGTCACTACGCCGCAGTTCTTGCACAATATAGGAGAATCTAATCCATTAGATCTGTTTATCCTCGGTTACCATGTATCTATAATCCCTCATTCATCTAATATACCAGAGACCATATAGCGGGCATGGTGTTGTTAGACCCATACGATTTTTACTCAAGTCTCGCTCTGATCATATTCTTTCGGAAAACTCTTTATTTTTCAATCAGAATGACCATAACCAAGGATTTGTCTGAACAAAAATATATAGGATATTCCTCTCATGATATTAAGAGCAGATGATCTTCTATCAACACTCAATAGTCTTTGTAAAGTTGGTTGTCACTCCCGATAACCGGTTGTACTATATTTGGAACTTCCAAACCTATAAGTCCGGTATCAAAGAGTGGAGTACTCATACAAGACATCATTGGTGTCTTAAGTTTAAGGACTATATATACCACTAGGATGATAGAATCACTGTTTGATAATAAGACATTATCAACCATCCAGCATCCCGTGAGCGGTTCAATCAATGAACTCAATCTTCAATAAGCACTTGCACTGTATCCCTAGTGTTCCCATACAAGCAATTATAAAACCAGTTGCCTCCATCGTATGGACGAGTATACAATATATCAATCTATTTGGTTATCTCGATATTACTCTCAAGTAACATATGACCAAGATTATTTAGGCTCTGTGTTTAAAAATGAATCGGTCTCACTATCGTAATCTCATCACAATCCGATTCTCATTGCACTGATCCATGGATATCACAATATATACACACAACAAATAATATAAAATAAAAAAATATCATAATAATAAAAAATAAAAAGACTACGTGTCATGTCACATGTGCTATAATTTATGTGATTAGCGTGCACGGCACCTCTGACTAGCACTTTTACTTACGAATAGACTCTAAAAGATTAACTTTTTTTTTTTTTTTGATAGGTTCTAAAAGATTAACTTGCTATTAAAAAACTAAAATTATGATAAAAGAGAATGTATGCTTGAGTCTTTCTAACTTCCATCTACAAGAGAGCCCGAACATGCCTTCTTACTCCTCGTTCATTTATTCCTATGGGCTTTTCAAATTATAATGCACTTTCTTAGGTATATAAATTATTTGTCATGCTCTTCATGTTTATATTTAAGAGTTCAAAGCTTTATCCAATAAATTTATAAGCAAATTAAGTCATCATTATATTTTAAATATTATTAAAAATATTTTACTTACTTACTCCATTAGATATTACATATTTAGAAAAAATAATAAATGATCAATTGATTGCATAATTAGTATGTCTCCCTTGAGTTTTTAGAGTTTGAGGGGATGTCTTGTTTTGAGAAATAAAGGATAGCATCAAAGTGTCGTTAGAGGGAGAGAAGAAAAATAAAAAATAAAAAATAAATTTATCAAATATTAATAATCAAAAGAATATATCGGAAAGTTGACATAAGATTAATATGATTTGATAAATCTCTAAATACGTTGACACTTGATGACTCTCGTTATTTACCTCTCATAGAAACTTGATGAACTTTTTGAACTCTTTCATAAACTATAGATCTTACGAGCACCAAACTTATTTTGCATATTTATCTTACTAAACCTTGAGACTTATATTTATAAAAAAAAATATAATTCACTAAAGAGTTTTAAAATAATTAAGCCTCTATAAATTAATTTAAATATAATTATAAATCTTAAAAATATTTATTTGTCCTAATAATCTCCACATGGGAGACTATTTTTCACTTTGAGTCTCCCGTAAGAAATTGAATAATTAATTTGAAGAATTCACTATAGCTATAGAAATAAAATCAATTCATGATCCATCACTTAGATTCCAATGAGTCTACTAATGTATCATGTATTATTGGAACCGAATTAATGATGCTACTTGATTTCGATGAGAAACCTCAATCTCATTGTCTTACCAATAGCATAATTCTTTTTCCCTCATAACTATTTGCACCATATAAACCATCCTACTTGTCATTTCAATATTCTTATTAGGTCTCGTTGAAATTATTTCTTCCAGTAAATTTGTTCATAATAATAATCTCCACATGGGAGACTATTTTTCACTTTGAGTCTCCCGTAAGAAATTGAATAATTAATTTGAAGAATTCACTATAGCTATAGAAATAAAATCAATTCATGATCCATCACTTAGATTCCAATGAGTCTACTAATGTATCATGTATTATTGGAACCAAATCAATGATGCTACTTGATTTCGATTAGAAACCTTAATCAGATTGTCTTATCAATAGCATAATTCTTTCTCCCTCGTAACTATTTGCACCATATAAACCATCCTACTTGTCATTTCAATATTCTTATTAGGTCTCGTTGAAATTATTTCTTCCATCAAATTTATTCATAATAAAGTCAAAAAAATAATTGATGACATCCTTGTTAAATCTTTAATCATATGAACCTTTTAGGCTATGATATTATTTTATTAGGGAGGGAGAGAAAAAAATAAAAAATAAAAAGAAAAATTCATCATAGATTAATAATAAAAATATTCTAAAAAGTTAATTTAAAATTAACATGATTCGGTAAATCCTAACTGATATGGTGAAAACGTCAAGTGAATTATAGAACCTTCGTCAATGATGCTACTTGATTTCGATTAGAAACCTTAATCAGATTGTCTTATCAATAGCATAATTCTTTCTCCCTCGTAACTATTTGCACCATATAAACCATCCTACTTGTCATTTCAATATTCTTATTAGGTCTCGTTGAAATTATTTCTTCCATCAAATTTATTCATAATAAAGTCAAAAAAATAATTGATGACATCCTTGTTAAATCTTTAATCATATGAACCTTTTAGGCTATGATATTATTTTATTAGGGAGGGAGAGAAAAAAATAAAAAATAAAAAGAAAAATTCATCATAGATTAATAATAAAAATATTCTAAAAAGTTAATTTAAAATTAACATGATTCGATAAATCCTAACTGATGTCAATGGTGAAAAAGTCAAGTGAATTATAGATTCTTCCGTTATTTTTACTCATTTAAGATTTTTCTTGTTTATCTCTCACATAAATATAAAAAACTCTCTTAATACCTTATAGGAACCGTTTTAAGTATTTCTTCCAGTAAATTTGTTCATAATAAAGTTAAAAAAAAATTGATGACATCCTTGTTAAATCTTTAATCATATGAACCTTTTAGGCTATGATATTATTTTATTAGGGAGGGAGAGAAAAAAATAAAAAATAAAAAGAAAAATTCATCATAGATTAATAATAAAAATATTCTAAAAAGTTAATTTAAAATTAACATGATTCGATAAATCCTAACTGATGTCAATGGTGAAAAAGTCAAGTGAATTATAGATTCTTCCGTTATTTTTACTCATTTAAGATTTTTCTTGTTTATCTCTCACATAAATATAAAAAACTCTCTTAATACCTTATAGGAACCGTCTTAAGAGCATTCCAAATATCTTACATCTCCTTCTCATTAAATCTTAAGATTTAATATATATTTATAAAAATAAATCTTAACTTATTAAAAAATAATTTAATTAAAATTTATTAATTAATTTAAATATAATTAAGGCGCCTAAAAATATTTACTAATAGAGTATTTACATGCATGCCTAACCCAAGGGATGTTTTTTTTAATAAATTAAGAAATTATTATTATTATTATTATTATTATTAAAAAGTAAAGCACGGCGACCGAGAGCCTAAAACAAGTGGCACCGCTTTAAGCCAACGGCACTCCGCCCGTCGGAAACGTCGCCTCTCCTCGCACTCCCTCGATCCTGCAATCCACACTCTCGTCTCCCCCGAACTCGCCGTTGGCGCCGCGAGCTCTTGGCCTCGGATCGGGTCTCTGGTTGGATCTCGATGGAAGGGCACAGGGAGGTGACCGGCTTCGAGATGGCCATCGTGGTGCCCAAGAAAAGGGAGAAGGAGAGAGATGACACCGCCGACTGCGTCGAATTCCTTGTTCGGGAGTTGAAGAGGGCAGGGTTGATCGTCGAGAGGGTGTTTGGGATTTCCGATGAGTTCATAAAGGTCGGGTTTCTTTTGTTATTCCCGTCTTTCTTTTCTTGCAACTGTGCTCCGTCTCCGTGGGTTCCCATTGGATTTCAGATCTTTCTGTCAACGTTAGGTTTTCTGTAGGAATTTGTTATGGATGATCGACGATTCTCCTAGGTACCTTATCATTTGCTGTGATTAGAGTTAGGGTTCTTCAGTATCCGCTCTGGGGAATAAAGAAAGAAAGCCAATTTCATGAGAGATTTGAGTAAGTTTAGTACTTGAAAAGAATTCTTAGGTTCTTGCCGTTCTTTTTTCTTTTTGAAGAAGCCCTTTTGAGTGTTCCATTTGACATACGAGCCAAAGTAAAATCCTTTCATTTCACGATCAATGTGAGAGATCGGAATTGATATTTCCCACTCTTTCTGAGCTAATCTTTAAAAGCGAGAGAGGAAAAGATACTGCGCTGGGAAAAAGGTAGATTTTTATTTATTTATTTTTGGGTTATCTTCATCTCTTTATCTCTTTTTATAGTATTGTTGCCATCTAAGTGGCAAAGGTGTTACAGTTTCTTGCACTTTGGCTTGCGTTTCGAGTTAGGGAATTCCCGAGAGAGAGAGAGAGAGAGAGAGAGAGAGAGAGAGAGAGAGATTCCTGAAACCCTGGGGTTCAATTATTCTTTGACCTGATGCTAGTCTTATGACGTGGTGTCACGTCGATGCCAGATTTTGCGTTGCTTCTTGTTCTTGTAGAACTAGGGTTGACAGCTTTCTAGAGGGACGAGGCTCCGTTAACTTTCTTTCTGATTATTATATGTCGTGCCTTGTATCTTCTGGGTAAAAAGATGAGGATAGAATAAGACTTTGTTAGTTGGAAATTTACTTTTTCTCCTCCATTAAGATATAGGAAAAGACACCTTAATTACTTAGAAAGAGAAGAATCTTGCTGTCGGAATTAAATTAATTTTGATGATTTTTTTTTCTTTGAGGTGTCTTAGTTCTTCGGGGGATTAAAGAAAAAGAGAAGAATCTTGCTTTATGCTGCAATGAGAGTTGACAATAGCATTCTTATAGGTTTCTGCTGTTCTTTTGTATTTTCAAATTCTTTTTTAGATCCTTTGACTTGCAAGCCAAACTGTCATCTGTCACAATCTTGATGGGTTGGTTATTCCATCCTTTACTAAAAAGACCTGTCACAGTTAGAATTAATGAAGGAGATCTGAATTATTTTCTAGTCAAATATTAAAAAAAACTATTGCACCAGGTTATCATTGCTCATATCTCTTGTCAACTCACTGGTAATCCCGTATGCTAACTGATAATCTAGTAATCGAGTATGTTTCAGTTTTGATAATATGGCTTGCTTGTTGAGTTAGGGATTCTTTTGAGGGAGGGGAGAGGGTTAACTATAAACTTGAATCTGTATTATCATTCCCAGGCATTTGTCCGATCTTGTTGTGTTGATGCAAGAATCTGTATACCTTATTGTTTTTGTAGTACTAGGTTGGACAGCTTTCAACGAGGATGAATCTCCTTGATCTCAAATATCTAGAAATGTACTCCTTTTCCCATTAGGATCTAGGAAACTCAAGTCACTTAGCATTCAGACCCCACAATGCTATAGGTTAAGCAAATTTTATATCTGTCAAGTTAGTGTTTTTGTGTATTGCTTGTTAACTTGAAGTCAGGTTGACATCCATTTATCAGGGTAAGATCATCATCTAACTTGATGATTAAAAAAAGAATGCTTAGTTGTTTCTACTGATAACTGTTAAAATTGTCTATACTTATGGGGCACCTGCATTTGTGGTGATTTTATGTTTTCAGCTTGCAGCACCAGTAGAAATTTTGGGGAGAGTTGCAGCTGAGTTGCAAATGAAAAAGTTAACATACATCGGTACTTATCTAACAATTCTATTCTTTTCTGTCACCTCAGAAAACTTGTATGATGTAATCTTTTGGTTTTCTAATATTGGCCTTTTTGGTTTAGGGATAGAGTTGCAGTTCGAATGGGATGAAGTTACTGCATTTGTAAGGCAGCCGGATGGATCTTTGTTCAGCTGGTGTGAGCGGTTTCGCTGTTTTCAGCACTTGATTTATGGAATTGTAGGCTGCCACTTTACCCCATTCTTTCTGACATGACTAGGGTTTACGATTATAATGAATAATTCTGCTTAAGAGTATTAAGAAAAGGAGATGCTTGAGGGCATAAGTTATATATCTTCAGTTAGGTTTTAGATAGCTTCTTCTAGTGCTACTATGAGACTATGCAATCTTAAATTTGCACATTGCATAAATGAAATGAAGGTCATAATATGGAAAAGTACATGACAATGTTTTATCCTTTTCTTACACTTTATAGAATTTGGATGATATTACATAACATTATGAATGCACTAGACCAGTTGTCTCTTGAGGCATAATTATCTGTGCACCATAGATAAATACATGAATATAACATAAACATATTGACAAAACCACTTATTCAGAAGGATCATTCATGATTCTCGAGATTGGATAGTTTAGCCCTTAGTTATTGAAGCTTGAGTATGATTTTGTAGTACAGTTTGGGCCTGTAAACTGTATATAGAATAGCATTTTGGGATGTAAATTAACTGTTTGGACCTCTGTACTGACTCAAGCAGGTGAATAAAACAGATTCAGACATGATGCTTTTGTTTGACGGAAAAGAGTTTCAATTTCGAAGAAATGAATCATTACTGAAAATGATGGAAACTGAAGAGGTTGTCAAGCAAGTTTTTCCTACACATGGTAATACTGATCTGCATCTAACTATAAATAACCAGACCTCATTTATATCTGATTAGATATGCTTCTCTGCAGATGAAGTGAAAAGGAAACAGCTCTTGAGAACTTGGGCTCTTAACTGGTTGGACTTCACATGGCAACCAATAGACGAAATTTATGCATATTTTGGGACAAAGGTTAAAGAATAATTCTTCCTGATTGTCATCTTCTTATCATATTATTCTCTTCATTATTCGGCCTTTTTGATAGGAGTAAAAGTTCACATTCTTGCCACCCAAAGTTTCTTACCAATCATTCAACAGTGCAGATTGCTACATATTTTGCTTTCCTTAGTATGTATACACGGTGGCTGTTCTTTCCAGCTGCACTGGGTCTTGCCTTGCAGTTGGTTGATATTGGGTATGGCACTAAAACAATATATGCTAGTTAACAGGCATTCCATTCTACATGTGCAATGTTACAGAATTGATATGTGTGATTACTTGATATTGATTTAGACCCTTGCAGCCACTGGTGCTTCCTGCTTTCTTCATTTTCGTTGTCACATGGGCTGTCTTTTTCTTCCAGTTCTGGAAGCGCAAGAATTCAGCACTTCTAGCCAGGTAATTGTTTCATGGGCCACCAGCAGAAACACTAGCACTTGAAGTCAAGAAGTCTAATCATTTGGTTTTCTTTCACATTGGGCAGATGGGGCATTAACTATACACTGTCCGAGTACAAAGCTGTACAGATAGCACAGAGTTCCTTCTTACATGTTCATGACAAATGTGAAAAGAGATTTGGAGATGAACCAATAGAGAAGAAAAAATTACAAAGAGATGAGTGGCTTGGACTTCTTCTACGAATAAGAAATAATGCCATCATAGTGTTGGCTATCATTTGCCTTCAGTTACCGTTTGAATTGGCTTATGCTCATTTGTATGAGGTCACTGAGTCTGATGTATTGAAGTGAGATCTCTTACTTCTACTTTTCATACAAATTGTTACTTTTTCTCCGGGGGGTCATGATGGCTTGCTGCTTTCTTCATATACTATATCAATCATTGGTCATTATTTTCCCATTCAGTACATGTTGATGATTTACCTGCAGTGCATTTTTAGCTCGAGGCATAACTTGATTTGGAATATTATAAATTGAAAGCTATACATTTTTGAAGGAAAGATGGGTATTGAAGTTCTATATGGGGTTGAAAGGGAGAGTATGGATAGGGCATCTAAGTAAAATTTTGGTCACTCGAACAATAGAAATGGATAAAAGTTAATCTTGTTAAATGAGATGAGTGGCGAGCTTATAAGATCCTTTTTAGTGTTGTTATAGCTTTTTCCCAAGCTAATTCATAATAGAGGGCCATTAAAAAAACTTGCACTAGAAAATTGGATCTAGAAAAATTGATTCTGTTTTTTTGAATGTTTAGCTATTCAGATGGTTTTTAGACCAGGCAAATGACATTCATTCAGTGGTCAATAATAGGCTATTCAGATGGTTTTTAGACCAGGCAAATGATTTTCATGACATTCATTCAGTGGTCAATAATAGCAAGGAGGCATGTGGAAAAAGTGAGAACAATGAAATTAACAAGTACTTTGAGTTTCAACAGCTTGTTAAGGGAACAGTTGCAAGTGGAAGTATTACAAGGAGGGAAACATTAGTCTTCTGCTGCAATATGCAATTGCTCAGGGCACTGCTGAGCCTCGATGGCAATGTAGGAGTTGCATGGATCTTTTTTTTCTAGATGCCTTACTAAGGTTACCTTTAAACCTGCTTTTTTCAAGTGAACAATAGTTTTAAACAGCAAAAGTTCTTCAAAACAATCACTGGAGAGTTGCATTGGCTGAGGCTTAAGACTTATGATTTTGGTTTTAGTAGGAAAAGAGTATAGCAAATGAAATAGAGCTGCCCCCAGGAGTGTTTTGATAATCAAATAACATTAAAGGATTGAGCACTTGTAGGTGATCAATAGCTCATCAGCAAAACACTATATTGCAAAAGTAAATGTTTAGATAGACTCTGGTAAAACTCTGAAGGACAATGCTTTATTTATATAAACTTTGGCAATCTTAGCTGTAGCATGGTGAAACATTGAAATGAAAAAAAAAATTACATAACGGTAGGTAAAACATAATCACGGGCCAATGATGGTCGGTTGCACATAACTTATGTTATGTAGATTCAAAAAATGTCCAATAAAACAGATGACTTTGATAATGTAGTACCAGTAGGTTTCAACCCGGAAAAGGAAGTTCCCTGAATTTCCATATTGACACTGAATAATGCAAAAGTGGTTGCTACTTAAGACAGGAGTATTTCTAGGCTTTAGCAGCTAAAATGCCATAATCTCATCTAGAGGATACAAGATTCACGACTAATTGCTTTATTTCTCAGGTTCAATTAATTAAGAATTTTTGGATAGTCAAGTATGCAATTAAAAGTTAGTCAAACAGCATATAGTGACAACAAGGATTTGACCACCACGAATGCAACAAGCATATGATTTGCATTTAATTTTTCGATGAGACCTTTTCTTTTGCTGTCTTAAGTTTGTCTACAAACTTTTGAAGGGACTAAAATCGAGTAGTGAAAATCATATGCCAAAATGTTGTATGGTCACAAAATACAAGCAGTAACGACTAAAGATGACAAGATGGTAAACTGATTGTGCAAACTGTCTGCTACAGTTTTGATAATCAAAGACAGTCTTAAGAACTTCTGAGACTTGATCATTATTTTTACATTTTGAGCTGGACATGCATATAAGTATTTAATTGTGTACACCGCATTCCAGGTATGCACTGACTGCCGCTTATCTTTTGGCAATTCAATACTATACAAGGATTGGTGGCAAAGTCTCAGTTATTCTCATTAAATATGAAAAAGATCAAGGAGAGGAATCTAGTGCTGCCAGTTTGGTTTACAAGGTTGTCTTAGTTTGTAGAAGGATAACGAGGGTTTTCTTTTTCCTTTTTTGTCTTTGTGAAAAATTATCAATTTCAATTGATTCTTTTTCTGCTTGCAGGTTTTTGGACTTTATTTCATGCAATCATATATTGGACTGTTTTATCATGCCTTGTCGCATCGAAATCTATTGACTCTTCGCCAGGTCCTAATTCAGCGATTGGTCGTCTCTCAGGCATGCTACAGTCTGCAAATATTTCTTGTATCTTACTATGTTCTGCGCTTTATCAAGCTTATTATCTAATTGATAGTTGTGAACATCCAGGTTCTAGAAAACATGATCGAGAACTCCATCCCTTACCTCAAGTACAGCTACAAAAAGTACAAAGCTTTTCAGTAAGCTCTCTCATACCTTGTAGTTAGTAAATGCTTTCTTCTTTCTTTTTACCCAAGAAAAGAATAATCAAAGGAAAGGATAACTGATGGGTTATAATACTAAAATAGCAAGAAAAAGCATGAGAAGGGATCTTCAGCAAAAATGGTTCACCTGGTTACAAGGGTGGAAAAAGAGTATTTGAAGCCTTCCTACACTGCAAGCATAGGCGAAGATCTTGAAGATGGCTTATTTGATGGTAATAATTACTGATAGGTATTTTTGTAGCACATCCATAATATTCAGAAAGTTGGATGGTAAAATTGCATATGTTGAATATGAAGTGATCTAAACATGAATGATTGGAATTTGGATCAGATTTTTTGGAGTTGGCTTTGCAGTTTGGAATGATCATGATGTTCGCATGTGCATTTCCCCTCGTCTTCTGCTTTGCTACTCTAGTATGTTTTATTTGGTTGCTGTAGTTATAATTTCTAAGTGCACAGTTATATTTCTTAAGTCTTCTAATTGACAGCTACTGAAGAATTTTTAACAGGCTGGTGCGATTTTTTTTGCTCTAAATGACGTTTTTTCCTCGTGCAGAATAATGTCACTGAAATTAGAGCAGATGCTTTGAAACTTCTTGTTATGTTGCGGAGACCAATACCCCGTGCTGCAGCAACAATTGGAGCATGGTTGAACATTTTCCAGGTTCGAAGATGTCTCTTTTGTTAAAATTATTATTGCAAGTTCAATATCTGCAATGCTCGCTAATTATATGTATGTGGCATCTATTATACGGTTTGCCCCTATAACCATTATGAGTGTGATAAATATGTAACTCTATTCTCTAATGGTTATGTTTAATATAATGATCTCTTCAATGTTCACAGAATGATGATGCTTAGATCCTTTTTACATTACAGTGCCCTTTTGAAATGGTGATATGCTATTTTTACCTTTGATTTTCTGTATGCTACGACACATTTATCCCTTTCAAGCTTGTATGGTCAAGAAGCCACTTTGTGTGTAAATACTAAATAGTATATTCTTTTTTCAGTATTTGTCTTTTTAATTGAGCTGTTTATTCGAGCATTATAATTGATATTATCAGAAAATGAGAAAAGCATAATAACAGCATTATATGACCTGCTAAAGTCTTTTTTGCAATTTTTAGTTCCATATGCTTTGTTTGATTAGTTAACTCTTAGCCTATATTACAGTTTCTGATTATAATGGCAATCTGCACCAACTGTGTGTTGCTGATTTGCTTATATGATCAAGAAGGCAAGTGGAGGATTGAACCTGGACTGGCAGCTATCCTCGTAATCGAGCATGCTCTTCTTCTAATTAAATTTGGGTTCTCCCATTTTGTGCCCGAGGTGATTTTCTCTTTCCTTTCAATCTGTGTTTCTAGTTGATCATCTAGACAAGTTACCATCGGTAGAGATATATCCTGTGCATTGTGAATACTGACTTGACAGGATGGTAAATAGAGATAAGACACTGAAACATGCTTTATTAACAGGAGCCGGCTTGGGTGAGAGCAAATCGAATGAGAACCGTGGCTCAAGCAAGGGATGTGTTCTCAAAGCAGCTCTTGAGGAGCATCTCCAGCATAGAAAGGAACCATTTATGAGGATAACAGAAAGCGCTGCAAGTTTTGTAGATCATGTCGTGGCCCTTCCTAACTTCCCTATCTGTAGTTTTCAAGAGGATTATGAGAAGATCTTTACATGTTCTTTTTCTTGGTTTCCATATTTCTGCTTCTTGCTTGTGCCTTGCATCTTTTGTTGTCTACTGTAATTGAGTGACAGAAACATTGATACTGGTGAAAAGATGTTTTCTCTCCATCATTTCCAGATTTTTGGCATGCATGCTGAACAAGAATGCATGTGAAGCAGGGCTAACAATACAAATAGAGATTCTCTCTGATTAACAGGTAGTATGGATGGATAACTAAAGAGGCGGATGAGGATGCCATAGATAAACACAGAATTCATGTGATTCTCATGAAAATCAAATAAGAGGTGCAACACACGCATGGAGCTGAAAATTTTATGAAGAGCTCATTATTATTCTGACAATTGAGAAGTGGTGTTCTGCCACCACCACCACCACCACCATATGAATCTCAATGGTGTCATAGGGATAGAAATATGTATACAATGAATGATTATTTATTTACCTTGTTTTATTGACAGAATCATCATTGCTGATGGCACTGAAGCTCAGCTGGCGAGCGTAAGTGACGACTGCCTTGGCCCACCTCTTGATTTCATTCTTGAGCTTCTCTGGGTCAAGGTCCTTGAGAGTGCCAGCCTCCACGACGAGCTCGAGGGCAGAGAAACACTGGTCAGAAGTCACAATCTTGGGAGGCTCTTTCTCTGTTGTGCCGGTTAGATCCAGGTCTGTAGACATTACGCCTTCTTTTTCCTATTTATTTTGGGACAAAAAAATGTTGCCTGGCTGTTGAATTTATAGACATGCTGGTGTTCAGGTTGCAGCTCAATGATTTATACCAAAACAGTTTGATTCCCTGGAATGGACGTGAAGGATAGAAAATGAAAGTTGCTGCCTTAAATGGTGAACTTCTCTACACGTTTTGGTTGGATGGAAGGTGCTTCTAATAACTTGGAGACTTGGTTTCTAAGCAACAGTTTTGAATTGGTCCACCCAAGGAATAAAACTGCACGCACACTGTAAAGATTTGTAGAAGTTGAATTATTCTGCTCCATTGAATTTCTCCAAATTTGTAACTTGTCTTCTCTTCCATGCTAAAAAGCCCCTGGCTCTGTCTCAGATTGATTCACATGTTGATGCCCCAGCTTTAAGCTTCAAGAACCAGTTTGGCTTTGGAGCTTAGAAATCAATCAGGTGAGTTGTTTGTTTAAAAGCATCAATCTACACTTGCACAGAAAATGCCTTGGGTTGCTGTTGCTTGTGAATAGTAACTTGCTCTGCTTATGCTGGGAGCAAATAAGAGGTTGGAAGTTCCTCAAGTAACATCATTACATCTTTCTAATTTTCAATGGGTTAGATTTTTTATTTTCAAATCATTTGATATATCATCTTGACTCATTACATAATTGTTAATTTGTTAATTTTCATCTCATAATAATAAATTTCTTTTGCATTAGTACAAGAAATTACATGAATTTGTTTTCATTGACCATGAAAATATTAAGTGATTGTTGTTGGAAATAATTAATGCCCTGATACTATAAATTGGTTCATATACTCGTCTTCATTCTTTGTTGCAATGCATTGTATGTTCTGATGGCTTATCAGCAGAAACAGAGCGGAGGCTTTCGATGGGATTCAAAATGTAGATCCATATCCGAACAATTGTCGGGTTGTCGGGTTGTCGGGTTTTGCACTTATTATCTAACATGAATGAACCATTCACACCCGATTTGTTGAATTAAAAGATCCGTGTTCTTGTCGACGGGTCAGGCTCGGTAATGTAGACGGGTTATCGGGTCCGCCGACGTCTCTCTTATTATTCTTTTGCGACCGCTGGCGCATGCTCGCCACTTCGTTGCCCAAATCGGCCCTGCGAAGCTTCTCCTCGAAAGCAACCGATCGAAGAGGAAGAAGCAGAAGAAACCCCCGGAGGAGACGACTCCTCTGCAGCTCAAGCAGGTGATGACCGGTGGTCCCTCTCGTGCTATATCTCAGTTCGTTTTGCATCTCATCGCTTAGCGCTGCGATCCGCTACAGATTACGCTCAGGAGCAGGAGATGGAGATCGAGGCGCTGCAAGTCATTCTCATGGACGACATCGATGGTGTCATGTCATCTTTTTCTTATAAATGGGGTTCTGATTACGGAACCTAAATTTGGTCGTGCGTTTGTTATTATCCTTTGTTGCATTCTAAGCGATCTTTTATTTCCTTCCGTTAATCGACAGGGATCGACGCCAGTTAGAGTGAACTCAGCACTCAGAATCGGTGCTTTCGGATTTTGCTAACTCTGCAGGTGACAGATCCCAATTCCTGCTAATTTCCACGTTTTTATCTTCTTTATGAACTCGGGTTATGGTTTTGGTCGTCCTTTTGTTGTTATAGGGATGATAATGTGTCTGTAATGCATGTTCTTTACCACCTGATCGGCATGTTTAAGTAACATATTAGGTCTGCTATGGTTAAGGGACACCTTATATAATGTTAGATTTATTATCATAGAAGAAGTATAGTTGGAAAAGTGTGACGGAAGAGGGATTTGTGAAGTATAGTTGAATTGGATTGTCACGGAAGAAGTTCAGTGTCATCTAATTCTTTACAATGGAAGTCGTGAGACACTCCCATGCCCCTCATGGTGTACTTGCGGTCGAGGTCATAGAGAAGAGAGGAGCTTGGTTCCTTCATGAGTCTATTATCTTAGACTAGCTTAAGTTGGATCTTCATTAAGCTTTGGATAAGACAGGAAAACTTTGGTCTCCAATTTTCACCGAGTAAACCAACAATGAACTTAATATATATACATACATTAATCGTTGTCCGCTTGGCCAAATTGGCTTCGCGGATAGTGCTAATGAAAGAGGATAAACAAACTTTTAGCAAGAGCTCCTAAATTGAGTACAAGATATAGTTAGAAGAAGACAGACTTCCTTGTCGTTTGATAAGCAAACGAATATGTAATTTCTTTTGTGAATCAATATATTTGTTGTGTTATTAAAATATGAAAGGTTGGCTAATCAGAGATCAAATGTTTGCTGAGAATTTTTTATAGTTTTTTTTCTTTATTGAGTTAGTTATACTCCGTAGCATAAGTTATCTTCTCAAAATTTTGATATACAAGCCTTATTTTTAGATTCTTTTAGTAAGTTCATTTCTCTCACTTCAACAGGATATTGATGTGGATGAGTTATAGTTTTTTTTCTTTATTGAGTTAGTTATACTCTCACTTCAACAGGATAATGATGTGGCTGAGTTAAATTGTACTCCATGTTTGTCAATTTATTTTACATGATTGTGGTAATAAATATTCTTTCTCCAAATTTCTTAATACCAATGAGATATAAATTTGTATCAAATTGAGGCTGATCAATTTCTCGTTACCATTTATTTTAGCTGAAAATGACATCTTTTTGGAACACCAGCATATCATTATTCTTTTTTTTTTCTTTTTTCTTTGTAAATGGTAAGGTGACAAAAGTGGGATTTGAGCCCAAGACCATATGATAAACTGTCTAAGTTTTTACAAGTTAAGTTGACTGACACTTTCACAAAAGATTGATATATGATTGGTCCTAGCTAAAGAACATACTTCTTTAGCGGTTAAAATGGCTCTGATTTTTTCTCACATTGAAAATTATCCAGACGAACCCTCATTTCTGACTATTAAAAAAATATTAGCAAGCAAGTCTTCAGGTGGAGTTTTAGAGAAGGAACTTTGTCTGTGATACCAATTTACTGTTTGTCTATGTTTTTATTTTATGTTGCTTGGTAAGATAGCTATGAAGTATTAACTTTTCAGGTCAAAGTAATAATTAAAAGGTCATTGTGGTTTACAGTGCAAGAGGCACTAGGCTTGAAGATCTATTGATTATCCATACTTTTCTGAAATGAGTTCCAAGTATAGCTTCATAATCAAAGTATATCCTACTTAATTCGCAACTACAGTTGTGCAATCTCCAAGTCCTAGCAAATTAGGCTAGCTTTCGAGTTATCCCTTCCTGGTATTATCCTTCAATTAATGACATAATGAACTTCTGCACTTGTTACATTGATAGTACTCCTAGAATACCAACTAAGAGAAGTTTTTCATTTCCAAAACATTAATGGAAAACCTCTTCCTGTTTAGAATAGCATTTTATCCCTGGCTCTCTTTGCTTATTTTGCTTTGAATAGCCATGGGATGATATCTGCTGGAAAGCCGTGTTTTACAAATCTTTTCTCGCAATATGTCAATGTAATGCACTTCAGTGACCATAGTTGGTGGCTCTGGCCAACCAAGTACTTGGAACCATGTATCTTGCAATTGTTTGGCAGGTATGGATTTATCAGTGGAACTTTATAGATGGTATCATCCATGTGGATTAAGTTTTCTTTCACATTTTCCAGTTAATGAGATGTAATAAATATCCCTTGACCTGATATTTCTGCAAGATATTTCGATATCTTGAGATTGCATATATTAGAAGACATAACTTACGAATTATTTGTCAATAATTCAAGCATGTTCTATTTTGCATTCTCAATCATTATTCTTATTGTGACTTACAACTTCAGTTTGTTTTCTTGTATGCTGGATTCCTTCTATCAACCTGTTAAATGTTCCATCATTCATGTTAATTGTTGACAAAAGAAGGCATGGGTAGATATATTTTCATATTTACTTTCGGTTGACCTTGTATCCACGATTTCCAGATAATTGTTCTTCGTGGAGAATCAGTTACTTCAGAAATTTTGATTGCTTGTAGAGAGAGATTTGAAGCTGAACTTGCACTGGAGCTTGCCAAGTAATCCCTATTATCTTTCATGCAAGTAGGGTTCTTTGTGAATGTTGTTTTAATTTCAAGTATCAGTCAAGATTAATCTAGAGGATATTCATAGTGGTGACAAATCCATGCCGCATGGATTGAGATACCTCCTTTGTAATTAGTGGAAAACCGGTTGTGGGAGAGCTATAATGTTGGTATTACTGTGCAGGCTAATGCCAGAATCTACTCTAACAGCATCAAAGGAGGAAAAGCTTACAGGAAGGCCATGGTTTGAGAGTTGAAGACATGCAATGATATCTCGTATCATTCTTCCATTCTGTAAATACTGAATCCGATAAATAGTTTTATGACCATCCACCTGTAGCGTATATTTCCGCTCTCCGTTGGGCATGGCATCCCGTTCGTTGGGTTGGGACCCATCAAATGAACGGGCAGATTCGACGCTCGCACACTGACTCGATTGCTGCGACGTTACGAATTAGGTCACGGTCCTTGCCCAACAAGAGACATGAACTTGAGGGGCTGAATCGTGGGTTAAGTCGGCCTTAGCTCAAGCAATGCGGCCAATCGACTTGGTCCGACTCACCCCGACTCCTGTTTCAACGGTCGGATCTCGGTGATTGCCTTCCATTTATTTAATTAACCGCATCTCGAACTATATACGCTTATATATATCGGTCGATGCCATCACTTATCGCTCCTCATCCTCTTGTTTTGTGGTACGTTCCGCCGCCCCTCAAACCCTAGCCTTACCCTGCCGTGATATCTCCTCTGGCGTCCTCTCTCCCCTCTCCCTCCCTACCCGCGAAACCCTAGAAAACCTCGCCCTTTCGATCTTATTTTTTTTCTTGCAGACGCGCTTGCAACCTCCTTTCAATCCCTAATCGGCGGTTTCCGGTCTCGAAGGTGAGTTTTCGGTGCTACTGATGCGTTTACTTTTAGGTTTTGCTAGATCTCGGCCCTGATCTTTGTTTCCCTGCGATGTAGAATGGGTGAAGCCAGGGACAACGATGCCTACGAGGAGGAGCTTCTTGACTACGATGAGGATGAGGAGAAGGCCCCCGATTCTGCCGCTGCCAAGGCTTCCGGTGAATCGGTGAAAAAGTCAGTCGGAGATCTTTTACTAGTCGATCCCCTTTGTTTATGCTGATCCGCCGAAGCCCTTTTTTCTTGATTTGACTTTCGGAAGCGCCGTGCGCAGTTGCAAATATTTTCTCCTTGTTATGAAGTTGATTCCAATTTAGATCTGTAGTTATAGCCTTTAGTGATTTATTCATTTATGTAATATCTGCAATTTTATGCCTAATTAGGTCTTCTTAAACATCTTAAACATTTCTTTCTTAATATATGTGTTATTGATGTAGAACATCATCAGCACGAGAAAATCTTGGTAGCTAATGCTTTTTGGTATTATATAGCATGACACGTTGCTTCTCATAACTATAGTTTTGTGTTGTGCGGCTGTCTGAGAGTGTTTTCCCTCCTTTGACTGAGGAAACATTTTTTTTCTTCCTTCATGTTGCCTCTGGTCTTATTTCTGTCTCTCTTATTAACCATCTTCATGATGATTAGTCCCGTTAGCCATTTGATCAGTTTTGGTTTTATCCTGAGATAAATAGGAATGGCTTATCATTTAATCTTTTGATTGATGCAGGGGTTATGTTGGGATTCATAGTTCCGGTTTCAGAGACTTCCTGTTGAAGCCAGAACTTCTCCGTGCGATCATAGATTCGGGTTTTGAGCACCCTTCTGAAGGCAAGTTATAAATCATAATTGTTGATCTTGATATTTGAATATCAGGAAAACATTTTTTCCTGTGGGTAATATTAAGTTCACATTTAAAAATACACTTTTTGTGAATTGTGCTAAACAATCTCTTCCTTCTATGTTTAAATTAGGAATGTAATATTATGTTTTGCTTTTCGAGTTATACTTGTCGAATGGATTCTTGAATTCGACCATCCAGGGAAGCTAATGCCCAACATCATTTGTTTTATTGTTGACTAGGCAATGACAGTAATAAATCATTTCTTATTGTTGTTAAGATAATCCTATACTAAGTCTGACACAACAACCATCACACTCTGGGTTGCTGCAATACTTGGAAAGCCACATCAGTAGTTATCCTTTAGTTTCGTATTGATTTGGTTTGTCTTACTTTATAAGACCTCGGTTTAGTCCCGTATTGAAATGAGCTAAGATTAAGATTGATTTATAAGAGCATAATAAGTGTATTACTGATAACTTCAATCTAAACATTTTGAGTTAGTGGTTCAAGCTAAATTAAGTTAACAGGGCAGTTATCATATCAAGTTGTTTCGTGACAATTGGTTCAAGGTTCAAGGTTCGAGTAGGAAAGGGTTACTTGTGGGTGAAGCGTGAGAGCATGTCACAGTATGGAGCAAGCACTGATCCATGTCTCACATGCACCATGCTACAAGATGAATTTGGGTTATGTTGGGCTTGACAAGGATGTCAAGCCCTCAAGTGGAGGTGATTGTATTGTATTGATTTAGTTTCACATCGGAAGTGGGCTTAGAGTAAAATTGACTCATAAAAGTTTCATAGGGTAATTATAACTTCAGCTTAAACATTTTGAGCCGGTGATTCAGTCTTAACGAAGTTAATCATAGTATCAAGTTGGGCTGTGGCACACTTTTTGAAAACAACATGAATTATTTAATTGACGTTCAAACCTGAAGTTATATAACATTTTTATACCAGATTTGGATGGTTAGTCAAACTTGAAAATCATATTCTTTCCTAGAGCATGTAATTCTCTAGCATGGACAATTGTATCAGCATCTGTACTTTCTAATGGCTTATTTTTTTGTTTCCATAAAAGAAACAGACAACATGAATCCTGATTTGTATCAGCGTCTGTGATTGAAAATCATTTTCTATGCTAGAGTATGCAATTCTCTAACATGGGCAATTGTATCTGCATCTGTACTTTATAGTGGTAATTCTTTTTGTTTCCATAAAAGATACAGACAGCCTGAATGCTGATTTGGTCCCACTTTGGAAATAGGAAGACAAATGTGTTTGCATATAAGGTTAGATGAGCCTACCATTAAAACATTTTGGCCAGTGGTTCAGGTTCATTTAGTTTTATGTCAATTGGTATCAAAGCAAGTCTACCACAAAACATGATAAGGGGTTCAAGTAGGAAAGAACAACCATGTATGGGGCTGAAGGTCAATCACTGCATTGAGGTAACTGTCATACACTTGGCTAGATCTAGCCCAATGGAGGTACCATTGATTTCCGGCTACGATGTGAATCTTAGACTTCTATGAAGATGTCAGGCTTGGAGCGGGGGCAGGGGGAGAATTTTGATTTTCTGAATCCAATTTCACAACAAGACGATAATTGTATATAAGGCTACATGAGCTAACTGGCATACACTTGGGCTTGCCTGGTGGTTATCATATTGAGTGGGTTTGTGACAAATCAGATGCCTGACTTAATTTTTTAATGTTTACCCTATATCTGGTGGATGGGTGGATCATCTGACTTCCTGTATGTGACTGTCATTGGTGTTGGTTAAAATTTGTTATTCTGAACTATTCCATGCATCAGTATTTTTCCTTGTAAAACTTTTGTTTATAAGCCTTTTTAAAACATGAATTGTTGAAAACTGTTCCTTTTTCCAATTGAAAGTGCATCAGAGGAGAGTCAAGGTGTAATGTCTTTTATATTATAACAAATTTCATTTTTATGCAATTCCTGTACAGATGCATGAAATTTTTTGTATTTGCAGGTAATCAGTACTTCCATATTCCTGAGTTTGGAGAATGGTAAACCTTTCCATTAAAAGGATCCCGAAGGTTATTTTTTACTTACTGGGGTACTGCTCCAATTTTGTTTGGTCCTCCGTCAGTACAACATGAATGCATCCCTCAAGCTATCCTTGGAATGGATGTCATCTGCCAAGCAAAATCTGGAATGGGGAAAACAGCTGTTTTTGTTCTTTCATCTCTGCAGCAAATTGAGCCAGTTGCGGGCCAAGTAGCTGCACTTGTGCTATGTCATACCAGAGAATTGGCCTATCAGGTTATTATGAATCATTCATCAAGGAATTGTGTCTCTTAGATCTGTATTATGCTTTGAGGATACCGAGTTCATATTGGCCTAATGTTGCAGATCTGTCATGAATTTGAAAGATTCAGCACTTATTTGCCTGATATTAAGGTTGCTGTATTCTATGGGGGAGTTCACATCTTGAAGCACAAGGACATTTTGAAGAATGAATGCCCTCATATCGTTGTTGGCACACCAGGAAGAATACTGGCACTTGCAAGAGATAAAGATCTTTCTTTGAAGAATGTGAGGCATTTTATTCTTGATGAATGTGACAAGATGCTTGAGTCCCTTGGTATGCTTTTTTTTTCTGACATCAAAGTTTTCTTTTGGTCATCAGCTTGATTGTTTTTGCACCTTTTGTATATCCAAATATTGGGATTCCTTTCTTACACTTGTGTTTGTCATGTAGACATGCGGAGAGATGTGCAGGAGATTTTCAAAATGACTCCTCATGACAAACAAGTTATGATGTTCTCAGCAACTCTCAGCAAGGAGATCCGCCCTGTTTGCAAGAGATTCATGCAAGATGTAATGTCCTGTGGCCAGCTCAGATTTGAAGTCTTTTGAGTTCTTACCTCTGTTTATTTCTGGCTTTTGGTTATGTATAACCTGTAGCTTCTCCAGAATCAGCAGGTTAAAGTTCCGATTAGCCTTCTAGTTAGCCCATTTTAGATGGTTCAGTTGGTTGGGGTGTAAAGTGGGGGTGAGAGGTGTGGGTTCTTGAGGAATCCATGTTTGGCTATCATGAGAGTTTTATGGATCAGGCTATTTAGTGGCATCCTCTGTTGTCCTCTCTGATTTATGGTAATTGATGTTTATTCGTGTGGGTGGGCTTAGTTCCTTTTTTTCCTGTTGGGGGGTTTACATATTTTTGGGCATGTGGTGCGGAAACAAGGCGGGGACTATGGACAGCTCTGTGTGTATCTGGGCATGGTTAGGATGGTTATTGGTGAGGATTTCAAAGGTTCCCTTGATGTGGCTATTAGTTCACAGAAATGGGCAGCAGTTCAAGCAGTGCGGTTCATACGTCATTGATTTGGTTCTGGATTCTCCACTTGAAGACAAGACGCTAATCCTCTTTAATCTGACATTTTTTCCCTTTCAGCCTATGGAAATATATGTTGACGATGAGGCCAAACTGACACTGCATGGTTTAGTACAGGTACTTAACTTGATATTTTGATAGCCATCTTTATGCTTCTTCTTCTTCTCCATTAAATGGTTATCATCATCCAGCACTACATTAAACTGACCGAGTTGGAGAAGAATCGGAAACTGAATGATCTTTTGGATGCACTGGACTTCAATCAAGTTGTGATCTTTGTGAAAAGTGTGAATCGAGCAGCGGAGCTGAACAAGTTACTTGTTGAGTGCAACTTTCCATCAATCTGTATACACTCTGGCATGTCACAGGAAGAAAGGTAGATACTTGAATGATGTGTACTTTCAAATTACATAAATGTGTGGAATGTCTTGGCTTTTTCTAGGATTCTGCAGATAAACAAAGTTTTTCACTTCTCTTCATCTTGAGAATATCTCTAGGAAGCTGGTTTAGTTTTGGTTACAATTTGAATGGATCAATAAAACTCTTCAGATATTTGTTAAAATTTCCTTATAATTGTTTTTAAACTATTCTTTCACTTCACAATAAGGCAGGAGGATTCTGTTGATTTATTAGTTTTTTGTTGGTACAATATATATATGGTTCACAAGATCTCTCCCTCTGAAAAAGGAGGGGAGGAGCTATGTTCTCCAAAGATATCATATGTGTTATTTCTATTTTGTAAAAATCAACTTCTATTCTGCTAAATTTCTCTTTTATACGTATGTTGCCATGTTCGTGTACAAATATTTTTTTTTTGCTTCTCAGTTGGGTTTGCCAGTTATAGAATTGCTTCTCTTGTACTTTTGGCCGTAATATGCTGGAAAGTCACTGAACTAATTTGTTATGGTCCAATGTACTTATCTTGGCCGAAGATTGTCTCTTACTTTTTTGGCTGTAATGCTGGAAAGTCAATGAACTAATGTGATACGGTCCAATGTACTTATCTTGGCTGAAGATTGTTCTCTTGTACTTTTGGCCATAATTCTGGAAAGTCACTGAACTATTTGTACACATTAGTTCGTGTACAGATATTTTTTTTGCTTCTCAGTTGGGTTTGCCAGTTATAGAATTGCTTCTCTTGTACTTTTGGCCGTAATGCTGGAAAGTCACTGAACTAATGTGTTATGGTCCAATGTACTTATCTTGGCCGAAGATTTTCTCTTACTTTCTTGGCTGTAATGCTGGAAAGTCAATGGACTAATGTGATATGGTCCAATGTACTTATCTTGGCTGAAGATTTTTCTCTTGTACTTTTGGCCGTAATGCTGGAAAGTCATTGAACTAATGTGATATGGTCCAATGTACTTATCTTTTACTTATGTTTCTGTTTAACATCACCGTCGTTCCATTGGCCGGTATCGATATGTTTTATACCATTCAGTTGTGGTAATCTTGTTTTGTTGTCTTCCTGCAGGTTGACCAGGTATAAGAATTTCAAGGAAGGTCTCAAAAGGATTCTTGTTGCTACTGATCTGGTTGGCAGAGGAATTGATATTGAACGAGTCAACATTGTAGTAAACTATGACATGCCAGATTCTGCGGACACCTACCTGCACAGGGTCATTCTCTTGTGCTAAATACTCGACTACTAAATGATACTAGTTGAACCTCATCAGCTTGCTAACTGCTTAAGGGTTGCATTTTTTTCAGGTTGGAAGGGCTGGGCGATTTGGTACCAAAGGACTTGCCATTACATTCGTCTCATCAGCTTCAGACTCCGATGTTCTTAATCAGGTTTCTTTTGCTGTCAACTATGTGAATCTTCTCCTGAGCTTTAAATTGTTGTCTAATCAACATATTTCTATAACTTGAAGGTCCAAGAGAGGTTTGAGGTGGACATAAAGGAGCTGCCAGAGCAGATCGACACTTCCACATACAGTAAGTTTCGATGCCTACATTTGATTGTTGTGCATTGGGAATCTTAGTAGTTGATGCAAATTTTGTTCAATGAATTTGTCGTCTCCTTTGTACTGCTGGTACTACATGGGATCTATTGTACCTCCAAAACATGTACAGCATCATGTAGCTCATTTCCACTATTTGTCACCATGAGATTTGGATGTTCATGTCGTCTTGTTCGGCGCATGAGTTACTACCACTTTATGTGATGTATAATGTGTTCATTACTTGTTATCTAGTTTGACTTTTCTGCTGACCTCAATTCTTTGTGTTTGCAGTGCCCTCATGATGAACCTCCGCAAAGTTGCTCCGGTAAACTGGTTGGGAGGAGGCGATGACCATGGAGCAATGATGTAAAAGTTTCACTAGAATTGGTTGTAGAAGTTCATTTTGGAGCAGGTTGTGTTAGGAGCGGTAATTTTAAAACGTAGACCCGGCTGTAGCTTTTTACAGCATTAACAATAGATTGGATGGTTTACTTGTTGCTTTAGTTACTTGTTACCTGACAAACGATCATGTTCTAAGAATCCTATATATCCGTAGATCTAATCCTTATGCTCTGCTTGGCTTAATTATTTGCTCTCATTGTGTTATTTTATTTGCCTATCTATAGTTGTTTTTTGTCCTTTTTTTTAACATTTAATCGAAGCATCTCGTAGCTCTCTCATGTTTTGGTGTTTGCTTGTCTGTCTGCATGGTCATTTCATGGAACCGAGCTGAGCCGTCGACGAAAGCCAAATTATGATGCTCGTCGGGTCAAAAATCTTGTCATCTATAAACTTGTATAGAGCGACCGCGTTTACCCCATCGGTTCCGGCCATTCTGATCTCTTACCGTAGGCGGGCTCGCGGTAGTAATGTGGCTCCCAGCAGGTGTCAGTCTCTTACTTTCCCCCAACCAGACCCGCTTTGCTGGTCCCGTACCCCATGCAAAAGCTGTGACGTTTGATTAATGTTTCGTGTGATTACTACTCGTTTGCAGTAGTAATATGGTTATAAGGATAGAGTTTGGCCAACTTCAGCAGATTGGTCGCAGTGCTACTGCTCCAACTTCGAGTCCTTCAATGGTTCGAGTATTTGCGCCGTGCTGTCTCCTCATGTCTTCATTCATCTCTTTCAGCCCATTCATGTAGTTGTTCGTGCTGTGTTGTGGACCCCGTCAAAGTCTTAGCTCGTGATGTTTTTAGCTCACGACTTTGGGCCATGTCAATTAGAGTCCACCTAGATATCGTAGTAGAGACGAAGTGAACCAAAACAAAACTGCAGAACAGCAGCTGATGATCGATCAAACGAGGGGCTCATCTCTTCCGCACCCGCTTCAATTTAGAATTCCACAAAGACGTATGCAGCCTTCGACTGGCAAAGCATACGACTTCCACTTCCTGACCATCTAAATTTATATTAAATCCAGCAATATCAAATTTGATGATGATCTAAAAGGAGTTGACTAAAGATTGAGACTCAACTTGTCAAAACACAATCAAAGTCCCATTTTGTGGATCAGAAAGAATCAAGTATAGTGTCCATTGTCCACACATCTGTTATTGTTATGATCCCCAAACATCTTAAACTGGGACACAACCTCATCAACTCGCATCGTCTATTGCCTATGTACACAAAAGACCCATAGGAAAGAAACCCCGTATTTGAGTACCAAAACCAGAGTGTTTCTTACACTCCATGTCCTGTTTCATATAGATACCATACCAGTACATAACCTAGACTTATTCATCCAGAAACACACTACCACAAATGTATACATATATATCTTGCTCGCGATCCACTCTCCCCAACTTCTGGTGGGTTGTAAAAGAGACAGACATGCTCAAATTGCACCTTCATCAAGCATTCTGATCCGCAAATATGTCGAGGAGTTTTAATGCCTGAATAGATCAAATCATAAAGTTAATTATGATTATTCACTACGATACACCTGATGAAATAAATTAAATGGCATGATAGAAGGCATCTAGAAACATACCTCTTCAACATTCAACTCCAGCCGGAATTTGGGACCATCGTAGTGGTGGAGTATGGGCCTGAAGGAATCCTCCTCTAGTGGCTCATAAAGCTTCCTTGTCACGACTCTCACCTAATCAACAAGTCGATGACAACTTCAAACACCATAATTGAATAGGTTTGTATAAGACAAGCTTGCCAGCAAATTGTAATTGGAGTTGTTTGGTCGTTGCAAGCCCTTATGGTAGAAATAAATATTAAACCAATGTGTTGGTCGCCAGTAGTTGCTAGATGTATCTGCATTTGACTATGGGGGCCATGGACCAAATCTTCATACTTTACAAGATGATGGAAGTGCTTACAGCTGGCTGACCACTACTTGAATAGCTTCATAGACTAAGTCAGCTAGACTTTTGTGTTCTAGGATGCTCCTCCAGATCCATCCATGAGATGGCAGGTGAGCTGTCGCTTTAGATAGAAGATTAAAGCTGCTACAATTCTGTAGTGCAAACTAGTCTTTGATGAAGCTACAGTCACATGATGCATAAAAGAAAATGATCACTGTGTGAGGTGTTTAAGAAGACACATGAAATCTGTGAAACACAACATATCTAAACTTCCTCCTAAAGGTTACAGACTTAACTTACTATGTGAATTGAAATTTAGTGAATCAGACATTTCTCTTGTGAGAACTATTAAGTTGTGTTTACAATCCTTTAGTATAACAAGGTTATGGGATGCATATGTGAAGTATTAGTCTTTCATGTGCAAAAATCACTTTAGATGATTGGAATTTTCATAAATTAGTAAGAAAAGAACCATACTATAGATCCTTTAATTCTCATAGAATCCCATTTGATACCAACTTTATCAAATGATCTGTTCTATTATATATAAATTATGTTAAAGAATGACAGATTGATATTCACCAGAAAAAAAATCAAGAAAAAATGGGAATTCAATGTGAAGAACAGTATACAAATGGGTAAAGGAGGATGCTTTTTGTTATGAGGACACACCTGAGCAGGGAACCGGGACTCTCCAGGGCATTTCTTGTCCTCCCATGCCGTCGGATCGATGTTGGTTCCTCCAAAGCTAGCTGACTGCGCATCAGAACACAAGGCAAAGGTTTACAAGCAATTCCCGTGAAGGACCACGGACAAAACCCAAAAGTAACAGTTGCCAAAAATATGGAGTGGCGTGCGGATCAATCACCTCAAAGATCCCGTGAAGCTGATGGGTGGAGTAGTTGTAGAGGAAAAGGGGTAATCCCGGCGTAATTGCTCGCACCGAATCCCTGTATCTGGATGGCAACCCTATCAAAAATCACCCATTTTGAGAACAGAGATTAGACACAAATTTCTGATCCTTATAGATTGTTTTGCTAAACTCAAATTCGTTCTCTTTCCCAAAAATTTCAATGAACGAAGCAGTTCTTAGTCGAAGATGATGAGCCAAAAAGATCAAAAATGAGATTTTTAGGGCGGGCGTACCGAAAAGCTGCCTCCGGAGATTTTCCTCCATGGTGTCGTTGTTGCACACAAAGATGTATCCCCCGATCGCCTCGTTCCTCGGGAGAGCTTCAGAGGGCGGCAGCGTCTTGAATCGCTTGTCCACCGCCGCATCCTTATCGTTAATGTTCTTGTTGTTGATGCTGTTATTGTTGTTATAATTGACGTTCTTCTTCTTCTTACCGATTCCCCCATCGTTGCTGTTACTCTTCTTCCCATTCCCATTCACCGGCTTGTTGATGGGCTTATTGACGGCCGTATTGAAGTAATCCTTGATGACCCCATTGCCGCCGTCGTTGTAGTTACCGCCGAAGAAACTGGAACTCTTAACACCGCCGCTCTCGCCGATCCTGTTACTGTCGGCGTTGTTGTACCGGTTGACCCCGTAGTTGCTGGTGCCGAAGGCGAGCTTCTGCGAACCAAAAGCGCTTTTCCACCCTACGGAGGATCCGCCGCCGTTGAGATCGGTGGAGGACGGCAGGGGCTGCTGCTTGACGTAGTAGTCGCTCCAGATGCTGTCGCCAATAGAGAGATCCGAGAGACCGGAGGTCTGCAGCCGGAGCTGATCGCTGAACTGCCAGAACGACGCCTGATCCCTGTAACTGCCGCCGTAATTGTTCTGCCCTTCCATATCTTCTTCGAGTAGTCGCAGTAGCTGCTAAGGAATTGATCGAAACGGATCGCAGTAGAAGAGGAGATCGAAATAAATAGCAGTCGAAGAGGGAGTACCGGAGCGGAGGTAAGAATGGGGCGGATAGATATAGGCGATGGGAAGGGAAGGGGAAAGCTTCCCGGAAGGGGCGGTGGGCATCGGGGGTCGGCGAAACCGCGTGGGCGCCACCAAAACGAACGGCTGAGATGAGAGATGAACGGTGGTTGAAGGGAAGGCGGATTTGATGGGATTTCAATTCGGGAATTGGGCAATTTGGGGATGACGGATTGCTTACTGGGGAAGGAAGTGGGCGAGTCACGGTTTCTAGAATGTGCTCCGACACGTGGGCAGCATCGGAGGGACGCTGTATGCGTGTGCCACGTGTTCGGTCGACAAACCTCGGTGGACTCCGTGTTGGGCCGAAGTAGACTCGGAGGTATATCCGCCCGTTTCCGCTTGGATCCGACTCCGCTTTACCGAATGATCTAGGCCGTTAACAACAATCCCCAGCGGATGATTCCACCACCATTTATCGGATGCGGATGTCATCCACATCTCGATGGATCCGATCCTAATCTGATGTGCTGACCAAACCCACATGACACGTTACCTGTGATGGTGCTCGGTCCCCATCGTTGACTGGGTGCTGATCGGTTGACCATCAATGAGAAATCGTAAATTTAGGAGACTAAATGCATGCTTAACTTGTAATTACGTTACTAGAAGACCAAATAGATGGAGTATAATCGGGTGAGGATTCGAAATTAGGTACAACGACCGTATGGAGAAGGGTGCAAAATCCTGCTTTGATTTGCTTTCAAGTTACTTCATCCAGTGAGATGCAGTCGACAGTGGCTCAGTTTCTGCGGCCTCATCGTGTTATTTGGGCCGGACCGGCCCATTATAAAGGCCTAACTTTGTCTGGCCCCGAGTGGGGAGACGGGAATGCGCCCTTGCGGGCCACGAGGGGCCTACAGTCGGCCACCAATGAAAGGTGGCCTTGGGCGGAGGCTCACACTCGCTTGACACGCGAGAAAGCTACGACGTGGGCCCCCACTTGGATTCCTCGTGTGACGACATAACCCCTCTCATGACAGGGATTGGGTAGCTACTCACCTGTTTCGTCTTTGTTTTTAAGGTTCTTGAAGGGAGGAGGGGAAGCCGCATCGGTTCCCGCTCCCTTTGTCCGTTTCCTCTTACCCTTTTCGACTACTTTTTTCGCCTGCGGAGATTCCCACGCCACCGAGTGAGCTCAGGCTGTCCTGTACCGAAGAGGAAACAGGATTTATTCCCTCACGCACCCAATCCAAACCTCACGTCATCAAATGGTAACCAGGAGAGAAAAGCCGGTCGCCTGCCTCGTGAATGACATCCGATCTCCAACCCTAGAGGCCGCACCGCCACTCCAGTCCCACCTCCACCAACCCGCAGCGCCCCCATGAACCACCGCCACGTCGCGGTGTTCTTTTCCGGGGTGGGTCGTGGGCGGGCCACCGCCACGAGTGAGCGCCAACCGGACACGCGTCAGGTGGTTACGCGCACCGCACCGCACCGCCAAGGAACGGGGAACGCTACAGGATCGGTTTTGGTGGGGAACAGTGACGCTTCTGTTTCGGTGCACACCCCCTATCCTAGTGCTCGCCACTGGTTCGTCTCTCCTTGGAGGGCCAGCCATGGTTACTTCCAAACCGATGGGAGGAGTGAGAGGAGAGGAGCCTCAAAGGACTTGTTAATGCTCCCAAGTGAAATTCCAGGAGCTGGGGGTGGGTGGTCACCTTCGTTCCTCTGTTTTCTGGAGACATGTGTCTCTCTTTTCCCCCCAAAGTGCTTTGTCCATATTCCAGTCCTTTTCTCCTTTTCTCCTCCCTTTGTCTCGCTCTCTAACCTTCTTTTTTACGAGGTGTTTGCATTTTTGCTTTCTTTTTCCTGGATTTTTCCTTTTGGTTGAGCTTTGAAGTAGGTTCAGATGTAAAGCTGAGATTTTTCGATGTTCTTTTCACGAAGTTGGTGGCTTTGTCTTCCTTTGATGCGCTCGCTTTTGCCTTTGTTTCCTTATTTGCTTCTTCGGTAACGGGATGACGTTGTGTGGACTTATGTTCTACATAATGGAAAAGGATTCGTGGTTTTTTTGATTCAAGAAGCTGATTTGGTCCTCAAAAATCCAACCTTTTGGATCAAAAATCAAAGGGAGGTAGTAATGGGGAATACAAGTAGTGTCAGGGAAGGTGGAGAGGAGGGGCAGGGTGGAAGCTCTCACTGTCAAAGAGGGTCGGAGGATTTGATGGGGCAGAGCCCTCCTCAGAGCCCCAGAGGCGCAGCGCAGTCTCCTCTACTCTTTGCTCCCCAGGTTAGCTTTCTTCGGTTTCCTCATCTGTTTACTACGTTCCTTTCCAGATTAATGAACGGATCAGGATGCCAAATGGGCGAGACCAGGTTGGAGAAGCCTTATATTGCCTTGTTGATCTTTCATTTGTTCTGCGTCTCTCTTGTTTGTTTACTACCAATGATGGTGTATCTGAAGAGATTCAATTGGTGCTCAATTGATGTTTTATACAGGTTCATTTGCAATAATTGTTTGGATAATTTTGCTGTGTGCTCAAAAGTGCTGCTTATGAAAATTGCATCTTTTCTTTACTTAATCATCTCTCCTGTCAACTTATGTTGACCATCACATTTACTACGTGAGGTATTCGTTCATTGCAGATATATTTTTGGGTAACTTGGTTTTGGTTATGATGGTTTCATGAAATTGGATTAGTGTTGTTTCATATATTTTCTGATAAAATGGTGCTTCCTTGTTGGATCATATGTTTCTGTAGTTGTATCATTTTTTTGTTTTTCTTAAGGCTACTTTGGTTGTCAGTTCCCTGATCATCAAGTAGAAACAAACAGGTGCTAATGACATAACTATTGATAAAATTTCCTGCGGCTGGTACTTCATAATAGAAATTTTTTGATAGTGCAAGTTGAAGAAATTAAAGCTTAGAACTTATTGATCGGGACATATGATTTATGATGGAAATGAACATGTCAATGATGGTACAAAAATCTTTCTTCAGACAAGCAGAGCGCCGGAATGTCAAATTGAGTATCCATTCATTTAACGATGTGCATTAAGAATATAAATCAAATCATGTCTCATCTATTGGCCTAACCTTTTAGATGCAATGACATGGTATCAAATCCAGGTTATGTGTTGAAATCTTATCTAACGTTTTCTATTTTCACATTGCGGAACTAATGCTTATGCAATACCCTTTCTTCTATATGGCACTTGGACCTAGCTTCATGTATCAAGCGTAATCCCGCTTATAGGTAATGTTAAATCTTGTAAATGTATTGGATCTTTTCCTAACAGCTTAAACTTTTAGGGCTTATGGAAATCTTATCAAAATATATATCAAGCTGAATATAGAAAATACATCTAGCAAGTATCTTTCTAGTGATCGGCAAATGTAATCTAGCTTTGTTAAGGTCAAGGGGTGAACATGGCAGCTTATAGTTAATGGTTTCACATAAGAGGACACCGTGTTGTCACGAACGGTCGTCGCGCACTCACAACAACTTCGTTCAATGAACCGTTCGTCACTTTTGCATGCTTGAACAGAGACATGGCAGCCTGTTTTGCCTTGGCTTGTGTGTTTTAACTTGTAAAAATACATGTTCGAACAGGTTGTAGTGCACAGTGTGATCGCTCATCGCGTCGGGCCAAGAAGCCCTAAAATGGCTTCGTTTTCGCATGTCGTGGGCTGTTTTCTGCAGCCCGCTGCAGCGTGCGAAATGTCAGCCATCTCAGCACCCTGGAACCCTCCGGGTGGCACAGGATTGGATGGGGCTTCGGTATATTGTCGAGCGTTGAAAAATCTTCACAAGTTCACACGTTGACTTGACGGGAACTTGCCTTCGCGTCCGACACCCGGTGAGCAGTTGTTTGTGGACTTGCAACTGTTCATTCTATCTTCTAAAGTCATTGTCTTCCTCCTTCCTCTTTTTTCTCTTGTGCACACAATGTACTTGCTGAATTGCTTGTTAAGCTTCCCTCTTTGCGAGACGTCGGGACTTGTCCGTCGCTCGTTTTCAATCTAATCAACTTTCTGTTTTACAGGTCCTTCGGAACCTGTACGAGATTGTAACTAGGCTGAACCTTTGCGGACGCATATGTCGCAAGGATGCCTCAAGACTTAGGCAATCTCAGCTAAGTCCGTGAAGTTGGCGCAAGGGTGCGTCGTGACTTAGGCAACTCACGCTAAGTTCGCGCCTTGGCCGCAAGGGTGGCTCACGACTTAGATAATTCCAGCTAAGTCTGTGACATTGTGATATCAGAGGGGGCAAGCAATTCGAGCAAGCAGCGAAGGAACTTCGTAATTTCGCCATGGCAAAGCATCAACTTCGTTCAACGAACCGTTCGTCACTTTTGCATGCTTGAACAGAGACATGGCAGCCTGTTTTGCCTTGGCTTGTGTGTTTTTACTTGTAAAAATACATGTTCGAACATGTTGCAGTGCACAGTGCGATCGCTCATCGCGCTGGGCCAAGAAGCCCCAAAATGGCTTCATTTTCGCGTGTCGCGGGCTGTTTTCTACAGCCCGCTGCAACGTGCGAAATGTCAGCCATCTCAGCACCCTGGAACCCCCCGGGTGGCACAAGGCTGGATAAGGCTTCGGTATATTGTTGAGCGTTGAAAAATCTTCACAAGTTCGCACGTTGACTTGACGGAAACTTGCCTTCGCGTCCGGCACCCGGTGAGCAGTTGTTTGTGGACTTGCAACTTTTCGTTCTATCTTCTAAAGTCATTGTCTTCCTCCTTCCTCTCTTTTCTCTTGTGCACATAATGTGCTTGCTGAATTGCTTGTAAAGCTTCCTTCGGGACCTGTACGAGGTTGCAACTAGGCTGAACTTTTGCGGACGCATATGTCGCAAGAACGCCTCAAGACTTAGGCAATCCTAGCTAAGTCCGTGAAGTTGGCACAAGAGTTCGTCGCGACTTAGGCAACTCACACTAAGTTCGCGTCTTACCCGCAAGGGTGGCTCACGACTTATATAATTTCAGCTAAGTTTGTGATATTGTGGTATCAGAGGGGACAAGCAATTCGAGCAAGCAGCGAAGGAACTTCTTAATTTCACCATGGCAAAGCATCGTGGCGAATCAAGCAAACCGAACCTTTGCCCCAAGCAGTCGCAGGTGGTATGCAAGTGCAAACTCGCTCTCATGTCGTTGGAGCCACTTTGGAGGATCGTAGCAGCGAACATGATGAGTGAGAAATTGCTTACTCTCCGCGAGCAGAGGAGGTGTAATCTGGAGCGCCAACCGGGAAGAAGAGCCATAAGGAGAGACTCACAGCGGCGGAAACCCGCTTGGATGCTCTTGAAGCGAGCTTGGAGGAACTCTACCAAGGCTAGCGAAGGCTTCTTGGGGTAGAGAGCTTGCAAGAAGAAGTTGAATCCCGAATCGACAAGGTCGAGGCCCTAGTCGATCGACTGTCGAATGACACCAAAGACTCCATGCAACATCTGTAGGAAGTCGTGGCAGAACTCACTTCCAGGGTGACTTTGCTCACAAGGGCACTGAATGCGGGAGGAAGCAATACCCGTGTTCCGCCGCCACAAAACTTGCAGGCACCCGAGCCGCATTGTTATGAAGGTGCCCAAGATGCTAAAGAGCTCGAGAATTTCTTGTACGACATGGAACAATACTTTCGAGCTACGAGGCCTGATTCTGAAGAAACCAAAGTTTCGATAACAACCATGTATTTGAATGAAGATGCAAAACTTTGGTGGCGAACCCGTTGGGAGGAGATCCAACAAGGTCGATGTCGGGTGGACACATGGGAGGACTTAAAGCGAGAGTTGAGAACTCAGTTTCTACCTGAGAACATGGAGTTCGTCGCAAGGAGGAAGTTGAGACAACTCTGCCAAAGTACTTCCATCCGAGACAACGTGAATCAATTTTCTACGCTAATGCTGGACATACAGGACATGTCCGAGAATGATAAGCTATTCAGCTTCCTTGATGGTTTGAAGTCATGGGCTCAACAAGAACTACATCGAAGGAATGTCACCAATGTGATCGGGGCAATTGCTGTCATAGAAAGGCTCACCGATTTTGTTTTCTCTGAGGACCCGGGAAAAGGAAACCATCTTCAGGAAATCGTCCTCCAAAATATTCTCGAGGAAAGGAGCCCGGAGGCGAATAGAGGAAGAAGAGTTCCCACAAAGGGCCAAGCTCAAAAGGCAATGCCCCGAAACCTGGCATATGCTTCTTGTGCGGAGGGCCGCACATATTGAGGGAGTGCCCATAAAAACAGGCACTCAATGCTTTAACAACTTCCATCCATCCCCCCAAATCATACAAGGGTAAAGTCGTCGCCCTTAGTTCAAGCAGTTCAGAATCTAGCAGCGAGGATGAGGAGTCGCAGGGTCTCCTGAATGGGAGCAATGCGTTTGTTAAATGCATTGCGGGGTCAAGTGGGGAAGAACATGAAGGCAAAGCCATTGAAAGCAGAGAGTAGCGAGAGCTAAGTATTTCTCTAAACCCGACCTCTGGTCGGGGTACTGGTAGGTGCGCATTGCTCAAAACGAAGACTACCTGCGTGACCAGGTATGGAGCATTTGAGTTCTTGGTGATGCCTTTCAGCTTAACCAATGCTCCGGCCACGTTCTGCACTCTTATAAACCAACTATTCAAAGAGTATTTGGATAAGTTCGTGGTCGTCTACTTGGACGATATCGTCGTCTACAGCCAAACGCTCAAGGAGCATGTCGAGCACCTTCGGACAATTTTCAAGGTTCTTAGGGAAAACACTTTATTCGTTAAAAGGGAGAAGTGTTACTTTGCTCAAACAGAGATCTTATTCTTGGGGATTCAAATCGGTGATGGCTCCATTCAGATGGACAAATCGAAAGTGCAAGCTTTATTCTTGGGGCATCGAATCGGTGATGGCTCCATTCGAATGAACAAATCGAATGTGCAAGCGGTTGCGAAATGACGAACTCCAAAGAAGGTGCCAGAGTTAAAATCCTTCCTTGGTTTCGTCAACTACTATCGACGCTTCATAGCGGGGTATTCGAAGCGTGCAACTCCACTGACGGAGTTGCTGAAAGAGCAGCCTTGGAGGTGGTATGATAAATGTGAGATTGTATTCCAAGATCTAAAGGCTATTGTATTGAAAGAACCGGTGCTCAAATTACCGGACTATGGGGAGCCCTTCGAAGTCCATACAGATGCTTCAGACTTCGCTATTGGGGGAGTGCTCAAGCAGGAGAGTCATTCGGTGGCCTACGAGAGCCGCAAACTCAATGAGACCGAGCGACGGTATCCGATGCACGAGAAGGAGATGACAATGGTGGTCCACTGTCTACGAGTTGGTGGCACTACCTACTTGAATAGCGATTTGTGCTGAGGACAGAAAACATCTCCTTGAGCTATCTCCAAACTCAGAAGAAACTCTCCCCAAATCAAGCACGATGGCAAGACTCCCTGGCTGAGTTTGATATGGCAATGGAGTACAAGCCCGGAAAAGCAAATGTCGTGGCCGATGCATTGAGCCGAAAAGTGGAGCGAGTGAATGTCGTACAGTTGGAGGGCAGAGGCCAAGCAAGTAAGTTACACTCCAACTTCCTTTACAGGATCAGGGATGGACTGTACAGTGATCCCCAGGCAGTAACCCTGATGCAACTCATCAAAGAATGCAAGGCACGACGATTTTTGGTCCAAGAGAGACTCGTTTACACAAAAGGGAATAGGGTTTATGTCCCTCAAGTGGACAATTTGAGGCATAAGCTCTTAAGAGAGTGTCACGATTCTCTTTGGGCTAGACATCCGGGCATTCACAGAACCTTGGCTCTCGTGGAAAGGGTCT
>LVTN01001945.1:0-12876 GCA_001649415.1 Musa itinerans | reverse complement strand
ATAAACTCGCTCTTGGAGCAATATCTTCGGCACTATGTGAGTGCCAACCAACGAGATTGGGTGAAATTGTTGGATATAGCCCAATTCTCCTACAACTTGCAGCGGAGCTCTGCGTCCAACAAGAGCCCCTTCGAGATCATTACAGGACAACAACCGTCGACTCCTCACACCTTGGCTATTAGATACACTAGGAGTAGTCCGTCAGCATATCGCTTTGTAAAAGAATGGCACCGAAATGCAGATATTGCGCGGGCATACTTGGAGAAGGTGCCCAAAAAGATAAAGAAGTGGGCCAACTTGGGAAGGCGATCGCCAGAGTTCAAAGTTGACGATCGACTCCTCACACCTTGGCTATTAGATACACTGGGAGTAGTCCGTCAGCATATCGCTTTGCAAAAGAATAGCACCGAAATGCAGATATTGCGCAGGCATACTTGGAGAAGGTGCCCAAAAAGATGAAGAAGTGGGCCGACTTGGGAAGGTGACCGCCAGAGTTCAAAGTCGACGATTTGTTGTTGGTGAAGCTTCAATCAGCATCACTCCAATTCTTTAGGAACAAAGTACACAAAGGATTGGTGCGCAAATATGAAGGGTCCTTCCCAATTATCAGTAGGGTTGGTAATGTCTCCTACAGGTTGCAGCTGCCGACGTGGTTCAAAATTCATAATTTTTTTCACGCCAGCAACTTGAAAGCCTACCACTTAGATCTGCAAGATGCTTCCCGAAGTGTTCCAACTCGGCTACCCCCCACCAGAGCCTCCTACGAGAAGCGAGTTGAAACCATTCTGGTGGATCGCAAGATAAAGCTACCCGATGGAGCTGAGCAAACTGAGTACTTGGTGAAATGACGAAAGCTTCCCCGAACTGAAGCCAGTTGGGAGCCCGAAGATGCCCTACGACATGAAGAAGCAATCATCAACAACTACCAACAAGCGTCGATGAGGGCGTCGACAGTTGAAGTGGGGGAGAATGTCACGAACGGTCGTCGCGCACTCGCAACAACTTCGTTCAATGAACCGTTTGTCGCTTTTGCATGCTTAAACAAAGATTTGGCAGCCTGTTTTGCCTTGGTTTTGTATGTTTTTGCTTGTAAAAATACATGTTCGAACAGGTTGCAGCGCACAGTGCAACCGCTCACCACGTCGGGCCAAAAAGCCCCAAAATGGCTCCGTTTTTGCGTGCCGCGGGTTGTTTTCTGCAACGCACAAAATGTCAGCCATCTCAACACCATGGAACCCCCCGGGTGGCACAGGGTTGGATGGGGCTTCGGTATATTCTCAGACGTTGAAAAATCTTCACAAGTTCGCACGTTGACTTGACGGGAACTTGCCTTCGTGCCCGGCACCCGATAAGCAGTTGTTTGTGAATTTGCAACTGTTCGTTCTACCTTCTAAAGTCGTTGTTTTCCTCCTTCCTCTCTTTTCTCCTATGCACACAAGGTACTTGCTGAATTGCTTGTAAAGCTTCTCTCTTTGCGAGACGTTGGGACTTGGTCGTCGCTCGTTTTCAATCTAATCAACTTTTTGTTTTATAAGTCTTTCGGGACCTATATGAGGTTGCAACTAGGCTGAACCTTCGCGAACGCATATGTCGCAAGGGCTCATCAAGACTTAGGCAATCCTAGCTAAGTCCGTGAAGTTGGCGCAAGGGTGCGTCGCGACTTAGGCAACTCAAGCTAAGTTCGCGTCTTGGCCGCAAGGGTGCCTCACGACTTAGGCAATTCTAGCTAAGTCTGTGACAGTGTATTCCATAGCAAGTATCTTTATCCGGATAGCATTTTAAGTTGTGTGTTCAGTGTGCTTGAAGTCAGGATGGGTCAATTGTTTTTTGATAGCAAGACTATGATTATAGTGCTGATCCAGGAGGACAGTTTTCCTGAAATTTGAAGTTCTTTTTTGCAAAAGCCGTAATTATATTACTATGTTTCCTATGATTGTTTGAATCTGATGCTCCATCTTATCACTTGTTATGGATATGTGAGTAACCACAGAAACATTTATTTTCTTAGTTGCTGACTAGGTGACTTACTATTGATTGCATATGCATTCTCCCATGATTAAACATGTTTTTGCCTCAATCAGAGTTCTCCATGTGGTTCTGGGGCTTTCAGTATATAATTAATATTCTTCATATGTTTCAGTAAAATCTGATGGATACCATATCGCATCTTCCATTTCCTCTCCAGGTCCCTATGACTCCATTGCAAAGACATGAAGAGATGCATTCGCCGAGTGATTCATGTATGCGAAATTCCCCGATGTATGAGGATGCCCTTGATGTTCAAGGGATTCCAACAATGATTACCTGGGGCCATGGCGGCAGGGAAGTCTTTGTGGAAGGATCTTGGGATAACTGGGTGACAAAGTACCATGAACCAGATTTTGTACCCCAAACTCTACTTGTTGAGATAAGATGTAGTGGTCGAGGGAGGTTATATATTGTTTTGTGTTATTGCAGGAAGCCCTTAGAAAGAAATACTATATCATATATTATATTGTAATATTTTAATACTATGTTATAGTATTTTTAATAATATTAGGAAAACATTGTAACCCAAAACAAATTACATTATTTTTGCACTATGATTGTTAATAGTATTGCATTACAGTATTTTCCTATATTGCTGAAAATATTGTAATAGTATAGAATATAAGTTGGTTTTACTATGGATCGATTCATAGAAAAGTGATAAATGATTGGAAGTATTCATGTCATTAAACAAAAAAAGAGAGCTACTAAGAAATTCTGAAAATGTAACCCATAGTCATGATGGTGCTTCCTTCAGGTTTCTACCAATACAGATTCATTGTGGATGGAGAACGGAGATATGCCCCTGACGTCCCATGGATGAACGATGATATGGGAAGCATCCATAACATTTTAGACTTGCAGGTAGCTTTTTCTTGAACTGTTGATCCTTCTTTTCATTTGAGTGCTAATTTCTTTTGCATTGTTTACTTGAATGGAAGAAGTGTTTGTTCACTTGTATATTTTTTAGTTGTGGTAGACTGACAAAATTAGGCACCTTATATTTATTTATCAAGAGACAATTTTTAAACATTGTCTTCTTATAGTTTATGTGTTTCATGAAATTTAGTTCCTTAAATTTATTTATCAAGAGATAATTCTTTGACATTTTCTCTTTTAGTTAATGTGTTTCATGAAATTTACCATGTATTTTCTCCTAGGAAGAATATTATGTCACAAATAGTTAGTTTTAGTGGCATTTGGCACACCATTCTCTCAATTGAAAAGCAAATTCGTAAATGCATGCATACCATAACAACGATTGAGCGACACAATTTCTGGATCGAAGAATATACTTCCTGTAAAATTTATGCATCTCTCTTTTAGGTGTTGCTGCATTTGTGCCTTAAACCAATTGTGCCTGTGACCAACTTGTCTATTGCCTAGTATTAATTAACGGTGAACAGTCCTCCAAAATTCATATAGGTTTTGATAAGATCTCTTTTGGTTGACATCTCATGGTTAGACATAAACCGAAACTAATGAAAGGGAAGTTCACAAGTAAATATCCAAGCTTAGTACAACAGTTTGTCGTGCCGCAGGATTTTGTCCCAGAGGATTTAGGAGGTGTTGCGGGTTTCGAAATGCCTCAATCACCAGAATCAAGCTACAGCAATTCGCCACTTGGTTCAGAGGACTACCGAAAAGAGCCACCGCTTCTACCTCCGCAGCTGCACGTTACCGTTCTGAACGCACCAGCCACCATGGATTGCCCCTCCTCTCTTGCGAGGCCTCCGCATGTGGTGCTAAATCATCTCTATATTCAGAAAGGGAAGAGCAGTCAGCCTGTTGTGGCACTTGGAAAAACTCATAGGTTTCTCTCCAAGCATGTCACTGTGATACTGTACAAGTCCATAGCAAGATGATGTACAGATATAGCTGGTTAGTGTCCCTGTCAAAACTCATGGCACCATTGTTCTGGTCTATGTTCAATAAAACTGTAATGTTACTTAATAGGACTTCCGCGAAGGATGAACACATATCTATGTTCATGCGAAAAGCAATTATTACTTGCTCTGATGCTTCTTCCTGCTAAAAGTTCGAGAACCAAGGTTTCTTTTTCACTCTCTGGTTAACAGATATCAAATAACATGGATTTGAAATTTATTGAGAGTGAAGTCAATGTGTTTTACAAATCACAAGGTGTTTCAATGTGTATATGGAAGATTGAGATCATTGTACATGATTGTTGACTCTAAGACAAGAATATTATATTAGATCATACTCTTCCTGCCTACTGCATGAACTTCCACAACAAAGAATGCTTAAAATGTCACATGCTCTGATGTTCATGGAGATTACCAAGTAGCAATCTCTGTTTCCTACTTTTTCCAGTATTTTTTGTCTGTTCACCTTCCAAGTCATGTTCAAGAAATTTTATGTTTTGTATATGGGATTTCTTCATAAGGTATTATTATTCTACTACTTGAATGAATTTCCACACCAAAGAATGCTTAAATTGTCTCATCCTCTGTCTGACATTTATGGAGATTACCAAACAGTAATCTGTGTTTCCTACTTTTTCCAGTATTCTTTGTCTGTTCACCTTGAAGTCATGGTCAAGGAAGCTTACAGTTTGCATATGGGATTTCTTGAGATGGTAATCATCATCCTTCAAAACTGGATCATCAGGAAGAACACAAGACTTGGAACAAAGAACCATGTAGGTCAAAAGCAAGTGTGCAGCTTGTTGACTGAGACCCGCCATTCTGAAGTCGATGTTCACACCTATTCACATGAACGGAGAAGACAGCCACATGCCTTTCTTCTTTATCCAGCTAATGCTGAGCCAACCATCAACTGCGTGCTAAGAATTAGATAGTATGATGACCACAAAAAAAACACTCTTTTTTTTGGGGGGGGAGAAGATGGAATAACTCTGATGAAGTGAGAACACAAATTAATATAACCTGTTTAAGATAGCTTATATTACTGTTCTTGCCACTCCACCTGCAACCTAAAACAGCCCCAACTTGTTAGAATGAGCTACGGATTTGAAGGTTATTGATCTTTTTTACTGTTCTTACTCGTTCTTGGATCATCATCAAGTCTGTAACACATGTCAAACCAGAGTATTGAACATCGACTTGAAGAGTCAAAGTCTTTCGACGTCAATCTTTGAGCAGAGATTGGGAAACTTAAAAGCATCATAGTCTTCTGTCTCGTTACTAAACCACTGTCTTGCTGCCCATTGACGAAGTCTATGTTGACTTGAGGTCACCTTCCAGTATCTTACAGAGCAACTTCATAGCGACTTCATGTGATCGGTTGCAGTTGGACCCTCGGCATGCTTCAGCCTCTCCTACGAATCAGTGTCGTGTCTGAGAATGACCCACCGAGATCAGATGCATGAGAGTGGAACATAAGCTTCAGAAGCTGTCTCCTTCCATGCAGCTGATCCACTTTGCTGCTGTTGACACTGTCGTCGTCTCTCCAAGCGTGATCCTGTATAAGTGAGACATCGCGACAATGCCCTTCGCCACCCATGAGAAGAGGTCGAGACTGTGTGATGGACGCAGCGAAGCAACCGAAGCGCGGAGCTGCCGTCGATCACGCCTTCATCCGATTCCTCCTCCCTGTCTCCGTCCTCTTCTTGGTCCTCTATTACTGCCACTCCTGCTACGTCCGTCTCCTTTCCGTCCAATTCACCTCGACCCTTCTCCATGACCTCGACCACTTCATCAGCAGGAAGGCCATGCTCCTCTTCTGCAACACCCTCCTCTTGTTCGTCACCAGGGACTCCGGCCTGCTCGGCTTCTTCGCCCCCACCACCAACAGGTCCGACGAGGAATCCGACCACAAACAGCTCCGACTTGATCGTGGCGACCCCGAGACGGAATCTGCTACAGCTAAACCGTGCCCTGTGGAGGAGAAGGCGGCGGTGACAAGCGGCGCCGAAACCAAAGGGTGCGAGGTGGAAGAGAAGGCTGAAGCGGGAGGTGATGCATCTCTTGAGTTGGTTGCGGTGGAGGGAATGGACACGGAGAGGGTTGATGAGGATGAGACGGAGGACGAGGACATAGATGAGTTGAACAGGAAGTTCGAGGCGTTCATAGAGCGGGTGAAGAACGAGAGAAGAATGGAGGCTCGTCAGCTTGTTGTGGTCTGAGATTGCAGAAGCTTCATGCATTCTCTGTAAACAGTTTTCTCTTCTCTTTTCTTTCGTGCTCTGACTCTTCTCTCTCTCTCTCGCTCTCGGGATCAGAGATGAGATGTACACTAAAAGTTGCAGTGGATTGGCACAATGATTCGATGATTTTGGAATTGGAGTTGATCGAACTTGTTTGTGCATACGGAGTCAACCACTCGGGTCAATTGGGATTCATGAGAGCCAAAAGCTAGCTGTGATTGTGATCCAATAAAGAGGAAGAAGAAGGAAGAAAAAAGAAGAAAATATTTATATTTATTTATAAAAAGATTATTTAAAATATTAAAATAAATTAAAATAAAATTATAAAAAATATTTGTCTTAGAATTTTCTAAGAACATCTTTTTTATAATTCCTAAAATACCCTTAAATTAACAATTAACCACCTACCCATTTTGTATTTCTTTTACTCTCTTTTCTTATGAATATGTTCATAATATATTATTTTTATTCAGTGTTGCAATATTTTTAGCAATACTATATCATATATTATATTGTAATATTTTAATACTATGTTATAGTATTTTTAATAATATTAGGAAAACATTGTAACCCAAAACAAATTACATTATTTTTGCACTATGATTGTTAATAGTATTGCATTACAGTATTTTCCTATATTGCTGAAAATATTGTAATAGTATAGAATATAAGTTGGTTTTACTATGGATCGATTCATAGAAAAGTGATAAATGATTGGAAGTATTCATGTCATTAAACAAAAAAAGAGAGCTACTAAGAAATTCTGAAAATGTAACCCATAAAAAGAGAGATTTTTCTTGAGAATTCATCCATTATAAAATAATATTATTTTATAAAAATAATAAAATTTATGTGGGTAGTGAACAATAGATATATATATATATATATATATTCATAATTGAAATATAATAAATTAAAACCTAATTGATATAATAATAAGTTAAACCGTTGATTATAAATCATTATATTGTTATAAATCAACATAATGATTTATAACAATATGAGCAAACTATTAAATGACATGCGTTTAATTAAAAATATGAAGGACAATATTATTTTGATAATTCCTGAAAATATTAAAAGAAAAAGGGTAAATAATCCTTAAAAAGGACAAAGATTCCGAAAATTGGAATACGATGAGGCGGTTTGACGCAACCAAATAGCTCATGCCAAATTTGATCAGGACCGTCCATGTACGCAACGAAGAGCATCATGTGCGTCTAATTTCGTGCATGCGATCAATTGGGACTCACCCCGACCCAGGCGATAGAGAGGGGAGAGAGATGGCGGCGGTGAAGACCGCCGACGTTCTAACGGCCACGGCCACAGCTGTTCTTTCGTCCGCCCTTCTCTCCTACCTCCTCCTCTCCGGCCATGGATTCAAGCTCCCGTGGCATAGAGATCGCGGAAACTCCCGTCGGCATAAGAGTCGTGGGAAGAGGAACGGCCTTGTCGCTGCCGTCGGCGACACGCCTCTAATCAGAATCAACAGCCTTTCTGATGCCACTGGGTGTGAGGTAAAGATTTTTTTTATTCAAAAAGATTGGATCTTTTATATCCTCGCTAGATTTTTCTTGGCGATTCTTGACGGCTGAGGAAGACATCTTTTCTTGCCTTCAACTTGATTCGAGAACTCATTGGTTCTTTGTCTTGATTTGTGGATTTTCCTTTCGTTTATTTTTCAGATTCTTGGGAAAGCCGAGTTCTTGAACCCTGGGGGGAGCGTGAAAGACCGGGTGGCGGTCAAAATCATTGAAGAAGTGAGTGAATAATCTATAATCTACTAGTCATTTGTTTCTATCGGCCGAGAGTGAAAGAAATGGCTTCAAACATGCCAATTTGACAACCAAAGCTTTCTTCTTCGCAAGCTTTTCCGACGAGCCTTTTGGTTTATTCTGTCGTCGTTGTTGGCCATGGATTTCTATCTTGGTATTCAAGAATATACTTGATGATATGACTTCACTACTTTACTCATTTTACAAGGTAGGAGGGAACATTTTCGCAGTCACACTCTGATAAGGCAATGAAGGCAATAAGAAGATAGGAAAACAGCAACATTACTGTTTTTGTCATTGTTTTTTATCTATGTTCTGGCATGTCTGATAAATATGTGAAAAGTTCCACTGATATATCTTATGTGCTTGGTCATAAATTTTGTATTTTATTGAATAATGTCAAGCTTTAATATCTTATCAATGAAATATAGTAATCAATTGAATTTTTTTATAATGTCAACATCGAAATGTAATTTTATGTAGGCACTAGATTCTGGGGGCCTCATGCCAGGTGGTGTCGTGACCGAGGGAAGTGCTGGAAGTACCGCAATTAGCCTAGCGACAATTGCTCCTGCATATGGATGTAGATGTCATGTTGTTATTCCTGATGATGTTGCCATTGAAAAGGTTGGTCCATCATCCTAATTTCATCTTTTGATCTTTTGCCTGTACTGTATATTGCATTATGCAATCAATTTGCAGTCAACATATTCTTTGATTTTGCCCGTGCTAAAATTTGTTGATGTTCTTCTAAATTGACTAAATATCATTTCATTACATTCTGCAAGTAGGTTTTAGTAAAGAATCGGACAGTACATGCATAGAATCTTTTGTTCTTTGGATCGATGCCAGTGTGTGCCCGTGAACGTTGGTCAATAGAGATTTGTTGATCATAGACACTCAGAGTACTACCAGATCGCTAGATCCATGACTGAAGCAAGTTGTGAATCTGTTATGATATTGTCTTTTAATTGGTGTTTATATTCTTAGTCCTAACGTGTTGGCCTCATAAGCTTTTGCGGTTGAGTGGTGCTTCCATGCAAAGTTCAAATATTTTGTATATCTTAGGTTAAAGTTAGCACTTAGAACTGCTACCTATACATATGTTTTTCAAATTTCTCTTGGAAACATGTTGCTATAATATGAGGAATCATTTCATTTAAGGGATTGCATTTACGCAATTCAGAAACTATTTTAACAAAACTCTCTCTCTTTCTCACTCTCACTCACTCACTCACACATGTCAAACGACTTCTTGGAAGAAAGTTGAAGCATAGGAGCTCATAGGAAAATAGAGCCGATAAGCTTCTGGTTGATAATCACCAAAGTAGATGAGTGAAATACTGAATAGGAATTGGAGGTGCAAGTACTCCTCGAAAGATGGATGCAAATTTTAGTTCTGTTTGATCTTTGGTTTCAGTTGTAGGTTTAAATCCATACATGCACATTGCACACATCTTCAAGGCTTTAGATCAAGATAACACCTAAACAGGCCATACGTCTCTTTCGGATTGATAATACTGGCTTATTTGTTATCGAAAGAGGTTTAGCATGGAAATCAAACCAAAAGACTCTGAAAATTCAACCTTATTGACTCTGAGTAGTATAAACATAAAAAATATGACAAATGAAATGATTGTATCTTAAAGGTAGCTGCATATTATGTCAAAAGATACAACACAAGGAAGATTAGTTTCTCCCTGTTTTACTTAAATACAGTTGTCTTTCTGTTTATTGTTTAATTTTCAACTCTGGATATTCTTTCAGTCTCAAATAATTGAGGCTCTTGGAGCTACTGTGGAAAGAGTAAGGCCAGTCTCTATTACACACAAAGACCACTATGTTAATGTCGCAAGGAGGAGGGCCTTAGAGGCTACAAATAGAGCTGCAATTCCAAGAGAAGCTGATAAAATTAAAGGCATAGACTTGCTGCAAATGAGTGGTCATGCACCAAAGCAAACAGAAGGCGATCCTTGCTCTGCTGATAATAAAGGTGGTTTCTTTGCTGATCAGTTTGAAAACCTAGCAAACTTCAGGGCCCACTATGAATGGACTGGTCCTGAGATATGGGAGCAAACTCAAGGGAAATTGCATGCCTTTGTTGCTGCTGCCGGTACAGGTGGCACGATTGCTGGAATATCACAGTTTCTCAAGGTTCATCATTGTACATTAGATTTTATGCTATATCTATTGCTTTGCTCTTCTTTTTTATCCTTCTACTATCTTGGTGTCTTCTTATCCAGGAAAAAAATCCAAATATTAAGTGCTTCCTTATTGATCCCCCGGGGTCTGGTCTGTTCAATAAGGTCACGAGAGGAGTAATGTATACGAAGGAGGAGGCAGAGGGCCGGCGCCTGAAGAACCCTTTTGATACTATAACGGAAGGAATTGGAATCAACAGATTGACCAAGAATTTCATGATGGCCGAGTTGGATGGAGCTTACCGAGGCACCGATAGAGAGGCTGTTGAAATGTCCAGGTGCATGCTAAACTTCCAGACAATCATATTCAATTGGTGCCTGCATATAATTTAAAAAAAGATTAAAAAAAGGAACGCATCCCAGGTAGATAGATATTTTATCTGTATGGGGAAATTAAGATGCTAACATATTTACGAAATTGGAAAGAGAAAGACTGGACTTGTTACTTCTTGTAGCACTGTTGTATGACAGCGCTCTCATGATTACAATTCCAATCCATTGATGATGTCAGACGACATATATCTTTGAAGGTATAGAGATGCATTAACATAACAGTTGTCTATGAAGGTTGCATGGTTCTTTTCTGATTTTGTCACTATTTTCTCTGACAAATATTCTAGGGGTGCTGGTGAATCTTATCATTCATAAACAAATGTGTTTTATTTGAATAGACTGACATTCTTGAATTAGAAAATATGATCATTTGGCATAATTAATTAGTCTATGAATGTTTTGTTGTTGGAGTGGCTCATGAAATTTTGTTTGTTAAATTATACATGGTTTCTGCTCATTTAAGGTCATCATTACAGTTCTGGAATATGGTTTTAGAATGCCTTTTTGGGTGCTGGACAACATCAACTCTGTCTATCTGTAAGATAGGTTTCCTGAAATTTTTGGTGATTGTTTCAAGCCTAAGCTGCACATTCTTGTTTCCAGAGTTAACTTTGATGAACTGGTTACTAGGGTCTTCAAACATAAATAAGCTTATCAGGCGGCCAACTTAAGACGTGCCACTGAGGAACATTGTGAATTAAAAAAACTAGTCTGGTTGTGAAGTCGCTGACTTTTACTATATTCATTGGATCAATTAGAAAAATTGCTTTTTTGGACATCTTAAAATACCTTTTGTTTCTGATTTTGATGAAATATGGACCCCAGCATCTCATCAGTTGATCTTTCAGGTTGTATCTTTCACTCTACAACCTGAAGTTTAATGCTTAATATCATTACTTATGATTCCATTGCCTGAGAGTGGTGGTCTCATTATTCACATCATTTAGATTGATCTTCTTTACGTAATTCATGAGTTTCTGTTGCACAGTGCACCGCAGAGCTATTCCGTATAAACAAGTTTGAACTCCTTTGGCAAGTTCTTTTTCCTTCCTCTTCCGATATCTAGACGTTGCAGTTTACCTCATGAACCGATGGTTGGTCCAGCGATCCTCCATAGTGAAACAACTTTCCAAAATGATGGTTGATTCTGGTTTTTTTTTTTTATTACATGTATTTCCTCGAACCTAACCAAGTTTATGAACAGCAAGTACATATATATACTTTCTCATATATATCCTCTCAGGTTTCTTCTGAAGAAGGATGGACTATTTCTCGGGAGTTCTTCAGCGATGAACTGCGTTGGAGCTGTACGATTGGCACGATCCTTAGGTCCAGGACACACGATCGTAACAATTTTATGTGACAGCGGGATGAGGCATCTGAGCAAGTTCTGTAATGCTCGATATCTGGCCGATCATGGACTGACACCAACTGCGACCAGTCTGGAGTTTCTCGATCGCTCATGAAGTTGTATAGCCTGGCGGCGTGCCAGAATTCATACACATATATCGGCATCCATCTCGTGGAAAGGTAACTTCCTGAGCAATTCAGGGATTTCTTCTCATTGCTACCGTCTGTGCTGAATACAGATGTGGCGTCTCAGGAGATTTGCCACTGAAGCTCTAATCATGCTTATCTTACTGCATATTATGATGGAGCAAGAGATCATGCATGAAGCCTCTTCATAAATGCAAGAGATGTGTGTGTTCTTGCTTGAGAAGCTTTGCCAACAGGTATTGTTGTTTAGGGTTATTTATGTGGAGTTCCTATTGTTTGCTTACATTTATTCTAGGGATTTTAGGATCTTAGTTTTTTGTTCATGGGACTTGGATGATTAAGAGTTTCCTTTCTTTTCTACTTCCTTTCATATTCTGAGTGTCCAACTTTTGGATTTTTTTCGTCTAGCTTTCGGGTATGAATCTCCGTTTCGGCCGAAATCCAATATGCTTGCGGGGTATATGGATCGGATCCCTTTATAATGAGTATAAGCTCATTATCAATCCAAACCCAACAAGAATAGTGATTAAAATTAATAAACGATACACACACACACCAATTTTGAAGGATGAAAAGTAGTTTCTAGTTGTCAACTTGCTGTGTGAATGACCAATGAGCTCGCAGAACCCCCACCATATGCCAGACTATTATAATAGAAGAGAGGGTGTTCCTCATAAAGCTCTTTCAACATTATAGTAGACATTATAGTATAATGTGTTCAGAGAAAAATTACCATCTAAAGTTATCACTGGTATAAAAGCACTTTGAGCCGCGAAGAACGACAAACTCATGAACTAACTGAAACAGGAGACACAATCAGAACGACAAACTCAGGAAGTAAAAAAAATCGACGACAATTATAGGATTTTACAAACAGTCGCTGAAATTATTCATAAGAAAAAAATTAAAGCAA
>LVTN01001944.1:0-50843 GCA_001649415.1 Musa itinerans | reverse complement strand
AAGGCCTATACAATGTGATAAGATGGCGGCTTAAGCATTAGGGCGATATGGTGAGTCAGGGTCGATGTTAAAGGGGACCTAGGTAGCCATCGAAATATTTTGGTCTTCAAGGTACTCGATGAATGGGTCTTCCTCAATCTCTATCTTGAGGCACATCACCTTAAAACGAGCTAAGACGACATAGTATCATGCTAATATAAGGCTACCCTTGACCTCTTTAGACCTTTCTTGAACCCGTCAAAGGCTTTATAGTTGCTTATTGCATTCTCGTAATATCTCAGTATCATGATTCTCTCAACCTCTAATTCAAAAGCCTCTAGCTTATTGTTCAAACTCTGAATCTACTCATTCAGGGTGGCTAGTTGCTTGGTCAGACTCATAATCTGCTCGTTGGCAACAACAACTTGCTTGACAAGCTCAAAGCTTGTAGGTCTTCAATGAGCCCAACTCTTGGGTAAGTTGTAGCAACTTATCTTCCATGTTGTAGTTGTTCCTTTCGATCATCTTCAATTATTCAACCTAATCAATAAGGCACTGGTCGACCTCTTCTAGTTACATCACCAACTTGACTCCCCGAGCATCTACTTTAATAATAAGTGCTAGATCTCCCCTATCCCTCCACCTTATCCTAAAGATTGTCAATCTTAAGAGACTGTTGATTAATCATAAAGTTAGTATATCATACGTGATCGAGAAGGGGCTGTGACATAATGATGCTTAAAGTGGAAGATAAAGAAATTAGCAATGATACAACAATAAGGTACTAAAAGGGTTAGCTATGACTTGACTTACCAACACTTCAATCAGTAGACTATGTCGAGCAAAACCTCTAAGGGGGAATGATAAATTTACTTTGCTATCCCGGAGCACAAGGACCTTTGACAGTATTGCTCTACAGCTCCAATGTTACTTCATTTTTTTTTGCCCTCCTTATAGGACCTCCTATCTTGGCTATAGTGGCATGTCTAGAATTGGGTCCAGTAGTTTAATTATCTTTAGTATTATAAACGGCAAGGACTTGTCATTGGATAGGTCAAACACTAACTTTTGCCTCTCTTTTCTTCTTCTCGAAGAGAACCTTAAGCTTTAAGGGCCTTTGAAAATGTTGGCACTTCTAGAGCAGGAGGTACTTCGCTTGATTTCTCTTTGAGAATCCATACTATCTCGAGTTTGTCATGCCTCCTGAATTATCACATTCAAGAGATGTGACCCTATCTTAAATTGATAATATTATAATTCATCAATAATCCAATCTAGGATCTAAATTAACATTTAAGGATACTGAGAAACATTCAAGTATCATTCACATCCATAAAGCTTGTGTAGTTTATAATCATACACCACATCACTCGATAATTTATATTTATGAAAACCCTAGCTAACTTAATAAAACATTAATAACACTTATAAATCTATCAATGTGAGAATCTATACAATTGTAAAACAAATCATTTACCATAAGTTCATATCATCGTAAACTAAACTTAACATTTCAAAATCAAACATAAGAGATCTTTTGAGGCTTTTACATTATACATCAATCCAAATTTATCGATAAGATTTTATTTTATACAAAATATACTTATACAATAATAACAATAAATTAACCAATAAGACTAACCCAAAATCTGAATAGCTTTTCATTGCTTCGGCCTAATTCTAATATTTCAATGAGTGACAAGCTAACCTAAAAAATTTATATAATAACGGAGTGAGCATACAAAGCTCAACAAGTAATTAACATATCCAGGACAAGAGGAGAAGTTTCAAGCAAGCTTGGTATCAAAATACAAGGCAAAAATATAAGAGTTCATAGATAGCATATCATTAAATACAAAATCATAAAAGTCATTTCATTTAAAACATACTTTATTTATAACAATAGATGAAAGATAATTGGAGTATATCATAAGGAGTATTTAAGCACATATCAAATAACATATGAAGTATTTAGGCACATACGAAAGACATAAAAAATGTTTAGAAGTATATCAACGATATACAAAATATTTCAGAGCATATCAAGTGAACAAATAATAAATATAAGCTTGTATGTCATATTTGATGTTGCATGCATTTCATTTTTTATCCAACGTGCATATAGAAACACATAAGCAATGCTTTGGATATTATATTACAAACATAAAGGGTGAAGTAGGATCACATAAGACATAAAAAATGTTTAGAAGTATATCAACAATATATGAAATATTTCAAAGCATATCAAGTGAACAAATAACAAATATAAGCTTATATGTCATATTTGATGTTGCATGCATTTCATTCTTATCCAACGCGCATATAGAAACACATAAGCAATGCTTTGGATATCATATCACAAACATAAAGGGTGAAGTAGGACCACACATAATATAGTCCATCTATTTCTGGATGACCACAAAACATAAGTCTCTCATATCTAAGAGCTCTATCCAACCACGTTTGAATAAAGTCATAGGGGGGTCGACAAAGCATCGCAAGCTCTAAGCATAACTCTCTTTACCATTTTTTATAAAGGTTCATATTATTCCATAAACACTAGAGTATAAAAAAATATTGTAAACAATAAGATTGACACATATTGGAAGCACATGCAAAACAATAAAACATGCATATGCTTATACGAAATAATTCGATGCAAACATAAACTTTATATAATATATTCAAGTATGCAAACAATTTAAGGATGAAAAAATATTGTAAACAATAAAATTGACACATATCAGAAGCACATGCAAAACAATAAAACATACATATGCTTATACAAAATAATTCGATGCAAATATAAACTTTACATAATATATTCAAGTATGCAAACAATTTAAAGATGAGTATATAAGAATTTAAAATAATAATATAAAGCTCAATTGAAGAAAGGATTTTAGTTGAAATCAATTTCCAAATGGATAAAACAAAAATAGGCGAAATCGATAAAAACTCAATTTTGATATAATTTGATAGGCACATTTTATGAATTATTTGAATAATAAATTATGCTCCAATTTACTCAAAAATAGGTATCATTTGAAATATATATCAATCTAGTTTTAGATAAATCTAGTTTTGTATAAATTAGAGTTTCCAACAGTGAGTTATAAATAGTTGAGTAACCAAAGGTCAAATAATATCATCTCTATTTTATAGAATTCATAGGGTTGATTAGAATAGATGTTTCAATGGGTATTTATGCTTCAAATCTTTTATATCAGATATCAAAAGAAAGATCTATAAGTTTAATTTCTCATGAAGTAGGTTTTACCATAATTGGATTCAAAGAGAGTTACAAATAAAAGAGTACTAAAAGGTCAGAACTTATAATCTCTATTTTATAGATTCTATAGGGTTAACTAAAATAAAAGTTTGGGTAGGCATTTAAACTTCAAATTTATCAATCTTAGTATCAAAAGATCTATGAGTTTATTATCGGATGATTTTGGTTTTGCCTAAATCAAAGTTCGGTGCTGAAAGTTATGGCAAAAAAAAATACAATAAGGTCATAATCTTAAAAAAAATTAGATTCATAATTTTATTCCTAAACAAGAGATATATCATGTGTAAAGCCAATATTTTTCAAATTTTATATAATTGAATTAAAATCAAAGATAAAGATAACTTTAAGATGGTGCTAGAATACTTGATTTGAGAATTTTTTATCCAAAATGAGATGATTTGAGCAAAAAGACCCTAAGCCCCAAATTTTCTTCTCTTCTTTTTTTTTTCTTCTTTCTCTATTCCTCTCTTCTCTAATACAAACTACTTTCTCAAGTTCTTTAGGAACGAAGGCCGAGAGATTTAGATGGTGAAATTTATTATTTTATATATTTTATAGTTTAGTATTTATATTATTTATATTTACGATTAGGTCCTCAGAGTTTATAAATAGGTCTTTAGATTTTTATAAACAAGTCATCAAATTTTATAAATAAGTCCTTAGATTTATATTTAGGCTCTTCTATATAATTCAAAATGGGTACTTACATTATAATTACATCCTTATACAAAAATTTAGAAACGAGAGATATTATAGAGTTCCTCAACCTGACGAAGATGGGACATCTTCTTCGTGACCTTCTTCTTCCTTGGTTGACGGATGGTCGAATGATGGTCAGACTAAGTCAAGGCCAACACCTCAGGTGATAGCTCCTAAATGGATGAGCGAGGAGCCAAAGAATCTATAATTGTGCTCGAAGAGGAACCTAACTCTCCTTCTCCAAAAGGGTCAGATTTATACCTATAAAAGATCAAAATTATGAGGTTGAACCAACTCTTTAGATGCGTAGGATAAAACCCGCCATAGCGAAAAGCAAAAGATAAAATGTGTCCAAGTGTAGAGTTGGGAAAACCCGACCCATATAGGAAACTTGTTATGATGAGAGGCACAATGCAAAATGTGTCTGAGATGCATGAGCCTAAAAATTCGATCGCATAGAACAAAATCTGTCATGATAGGAAGCACAAGGTAAAATGTGCCCAAAATACATGAATAAGCAAAACCCGACCTATATGTTAAGAAATTCATTACAATATGAGGTAGAAGGCAAAATGTATCTGAGACACATGAGTCAAAAGAATATATCGCATCTAAAGAGAGTCCTCAAAGGCATAGGTCAGACCAAGTCGGGAAAGCCCAACCCACCTGAAGCAAGGCTTGCTTGAGATATAGAGGTTAGGAAAACTCAACTTCCACGAGATTAACCCGAAGTAGAGGGGTCAGGCATGGACCACGATAAAGAGGTCGGACATCGACCCCCTTTTTGCTTAAAGTAATAGGTCGAGCATCGACCCCCTTCTTGCTCAAGATTTGTGGGTCAAGTGCTGACCTTCTCCACCAACCCTCCTTTCTACCTGAGGCAGGTGGGTCCAGTGTTGACCTCCTCCACCGACGGTCAGGTGGAGATATGAAGAATGAGCTAGTTGACACGTGTCGATCATCCAAGATGGATTAGTTGACACGTGTCGATCTGTCTCTGCTTGGGATATGAAGAATGAGTATTCAATCAACATGATTGATGATTTTTTAATTTCTTTTTAGTTGTATTTAAAATATGTTTGGATGTGTCTAAGCTACTCCCTCTTCAAGAAGTGATCAAAGAAACGGACGATCGATGGTCTCTTACTACGGGAGAGCATCACTCCCACCACGGCATTTTGGCAATGTGAGTGGGGGTTCAGCTGCCCTCCACTATGTCAAAGATGGAACACTAATGTCCACCACCAAAATGCCGAAGTCGAATCATAGCCTTACAATTCCCAAACCCCGCCCATGATATGTCTGCTACATGACCAGAATCCAAGCCTTCGGAGGATCAAACCTGTGACATATCAACCTTCCATGGCACGAGATTTGTCAATGGATAAAGCTATTTATTACTAGTCACTATCTGCTTATATACTTCTGGCAACAGTAAGGAGGAGATGGAGTCATTTGGCAGATCGCTGTCTTCTTAGCTTACCTGTCTTGACCCGGAGAACAGCCTCAGTTGCATCGCTTACAGTTTCATGGATCAAATCTTCAGATATCAGCTTCTCGATCTCCAAAGCCACTCTTGGTTGCTCCATGTCGAAGTCAACCCACTCGGATCGATGAAGAACCTCCTTCCCGGAAATGTAATTGACATCATCCTCCGAGCTCGTAGACCTTGTGCTCTCAGCTTGAAGCCGTTCGATCTCGGAGCACAGTTCTGCTAGTAAATGTTGCCCACTTGGTTTCCTCGTCTGAAGCAATCCGTTGGAGAACGATTCCATCTTGTGAGCTAGAATCTCATTTACCACATCGAAAACAAGCTTCCTGTGGTTTCTCCGGTCATGGTTGGAGGAACAGCCATGCTTTGGTTGCTCAAGAACAGAGAACAACAAGTCAGGGTTGGTAGCTTGGTCTGATGACAGTCGCTGAAATGGAACAGAGCTCGCCTGTCCAAATCGGAAGCCTTTGTTCAGAAATCCTGTTGCCAGTAGCATCTCAGTCACAAATTTGTGATCTGGGTTATGCATGGCATCAATATTTGTGAGCTCCTTCAGGTTCAAGACCAACGCTGGGTTGTGGGCAGCCGTGCTTGATGGGCTCTCTATATGTTTCTGCAAGACAGCTGACTGCGATGCCGAGCTCCTAATTTTGTAAGAACATGGAGAAACTTCATCATCCCTGCACCGGAGACCCCTCGTCTCACGGATACTGTCATCAATCTGGTCTTTGTTTTTTCGTACTTGAGATTGTTTCAGCCTTGGTTTGCTTCTTGGAGAAACTGACTCAAGTGTTTGCCTGTTGGTGGACTGAGCTTGGGCCTTGCTCAAGTATGGAGAAGGTGGACATGATTTCTTCTCTGCTTCCTTTCTTCTCTGCTGTAGTTTCGGGTTCAGAGTGGTTCCAAGAGATTGCTGGGACTTCGATATACCCTGTGTTTGATTTGAACGAAGCGTATCCCTTCTATCGAACTGCTTATCTGTTTCCCGGAGTCTGACTCTGGGAGTGTGGTCTCTGTCGCCGTGGTTGTTTGCGGAAGCTCTTCTTCTTTCGTCTGTGCTACTTGTACGCAGCTTCGTAGGAGTCGGTAGACCTTCAAGCAGAACCGAGTCACGAGCTCCAGGTGACATTTCGGACTTCATGATTGCAATTGGCGGCTCCAAGGATTTTGGAGCACCACCTGCTTTCGCTGGTTTTTTCCGGGCCTTGGGCGACCTCGGATTCTCTGCATCATCTTCCGGCGGTGAAGCATTGCAAGTGTGGCCATTCCTTTTCTTGGTCTGTGCAAGCCTTTTCTCACGCATGGCGTGTACCATCTGTTTGAGAGCCCTGAGGTCCTTATCTTTGATCCTGCCCTCCGCTCTTCTGTAGATGGGCTCAGTCTGCTGTTGCATCTGATCAGTCATGATACTTGAATTGAGTTTTAGCAATCTATCGAGATTCAAATCTCTGCTTTGATCTGAGCGGGGAGATTGATCGCTTCTTGCATCCCGAGTTCCTTTGGGTCTTGGTTCATGGAAAGGAACACAGTCTTTTCTTGCAGCTGCTGGATTCAACTCGGGCATCTTTTCCAATCCCATGAGCTTTGCCACAACACTGGGGTGTCGTACTTGACGACTTCGATCCTGAAGCAGATCGGAAGCCTTGGAGACTCTTGGAGTCGTCTGAGTTCTGTCCAAGTCCCCCAAGAACAAACTGGTTTCTGTACCAAAGTAAGAACTCCTCAGTAAGCTTTGCCTGCTTTCCAGTGACAGTCTCGGGATCTCTCTAAGTCTGGCAGCAGACTTACAGTAATCTTGGGAGTCCATCGACAGACGTCTCTGGGAATCCCTAAACATCGGTGAATTCTCGAGTGACCTCTCTGGGAAGAACGTTCTATCGAAGGCCTCTCGTTGAGATGATTTCTTGTATTCATGGGAAGAGAAGGACGAGCTGGATGGAGAGGAAAAAGAAGCCAATGAGGATTCCATGGGAACTCTCCGGTTCCCCTTCAAGTTCTTGCTTAGTTTCTTCTCCTGCATGGTGAACTCGTATCCATCAGTGATGTCGAGACAGAACAAAACATTGTAGTGACTGTTCCGAGACTGGAAAAGTACCTGAAGAATCTGTGAGAAGCGTGCAGTTTGCTCTGACTCTCTGCTGCTTTGGAGACCATAGCCTAACAAAGAAAGAGATCAAAACCTAGTGAATGCAGAAGAAGCACATCATAGAACATTCATCATGGGATTTCATGGCAACATAATTGGTGATATCAATCAATTCGACAAGTTTTCGCATGTTAGTTTGTGAAATTATTGATTATGAAATATATATTCTTGATGTCACAAGACTTTGCAATCATCAAAATCTCCACCAAGCTTCTCTAAGATAGAGATATTGAATTTATTGACCTGTAAATTTTCAGCCAAGGAAACAATATGATTCCTTTGCAATGCCAAAATCCAATGGTATCATAAAAATCAGAATCACAAAAACCTAAACATGAAGTATTAGAGTTCGAAAGAGATGATCTCCGTCCTTTGACGGATGCCAAGCTATCAGAATGAATAATACAGATTGAAAGAGTAATGCTGCTTCATTTATGTATCTCTTAATCTTGGCAGCAATGAGGTGCAAGCAAACAGTGGCATGGGAGCAAGGAAAGAGGATTGGTACCTGAAAGAAGCTTCTTGTGGGTGTGATCATTGAGGTGCCTCCCCGTGAGGAAATGGTGGCGGCCAAACATCTGAAGGATCCCCGTTGCGCATCCAATTTGCTTCTGCAACTCTGGGTTTTCTTCGGCGAACATGTTCAGCAGCTTAAGCTTCTCCAATCTCCTCTTGCTCCACTCCAGGAAAAAGGATCAAGCAAAATGTCGTTGCCGAAAACTCTGAAGACCTGGACAGAGACTTTGCACCTACTTGGAGCTGTGGAATTGCTCAGAGAACCTCTCTCGTGATCATTCGAACATCAGGAAGAAGGATCGAACCACTTCTTTCACGTCTTCAATCATCACCCTCGCAAGAACTTTCAACTATGTGCAGCCATGAAGAGCTAGGATCCTTTACGAGCAGGAAACAGTGCATTAACTCTTGCATTTCAATACAGTCGCAGACCCAACACTCGAAACGTCATATAAAATACTTCAAACCTCCATTAACACGACAAAAGCTCTCTCTTTGTTTTGTCTTGGTCGAATTTTGTTAAGAGAACACAAACGAGTGAGTGGAATTTGGATCCGAGAAATTAATTGTTTGAGGAGGAGCGGGAATTACGAGGCTTACGCTACTCCCATGGCGGAAGATTCTAGTCGGGAAGAGCTAAGAGACTGTCGAACATGGATGAGTGGGAGAAGAGGGCTTCGTGATGTAGATTACTAACACAGGGAAAGGGGTCTCAACCAGTTTGCATGGGCATGTGATGCTTGTGAGAGAGAAAGAAGGTCTTCTACAGTTGCACCCTGTCATTCTCCTCATTCCTTGTTTGCTTTGCGAAACTTGTAATTGTTCTTCCACTGTGCATTGCTCAAGCATGAGATGCTCTTTGGATTTCATATGATCTGGTGGTAAAACCTATACCCTCTTCTTTATATTACATCAACACATGTTCTTTAAATAGATCATACCGATTAATTATCTTCCTATTCACTTTAAAATTTCCTTTCCCTGTTCTTACTACAGATGTAGTGACCTTCTTTCTCTCCATCTTATAACATGTTATGAACCAAAGTCCGGTCAAGAACAGTGCCCAGCAATCAACTGGTTTAGCTGGTACTACAAACAGTCAAGTTAGGGAAGACAGCAAAGAGTGGAATGCAGCCTGCAACCAAAGAAGCCATCTGGGTTGTCTGCCATTGCAGACTGCACTCTGCATCTCGAGGGAAACTGTCGAGTCAAAAACAGTGGAATGGCTGGTTGTACAGTGAAGAAACTGTGAGATGCTCTCTTATTGGTTGCATGTTACCGCTGACACCATTGTCCTACTTTTGTCAAGGATCTCTGGGCTGTCATCTTAGTCATGTCTTGCGGCAAGAAATTGATGCTTGACTGAGATCTGTGAAGCCTTCTTCAATGACCACTATTCTGGTCGCAGATAAGATTTTTTTCAAATTACATGAGAAAATCTAAAAAATTCTCTCTCTTAACCTGTATAAATAGGAGAGGGACATGGGAATATAATCAAGCCTTTTCATTTCTTCAATAAAACTTATTCAATAATTCTTCCTATCTTCTATCTTTTCCAACACATTCATCATTATGTGTTCATTGAACATTGCTACGGATTCATTCATATCGAAACATAATTGAACTACATGAGAAGGGCCATCAGTTACCTTAGAACTTTATGAGATTGTTGTGATAGAGGACATGTTGGATAAGAATAAGGGAAGCAAAGGCACATGAATAAAGTGAAAACATCACATGGAGCTATAACTAGGGGAGCTCCTGCTTCACAAGGCAGCAGCAACAAGTCCAATAATCCATGGCAAATTCCTATGCAGAAACTATGGCCTTTGCCAAAAAAAAAAAAAAAGCCAAAAAAAAAAAAAAAAAAAAAAAAAAAGCCAAAATGATATCCCAAATCTTATATGATTATTATTTTTTATCATTTATAATAGAATCCAATCAATATATACTAAATATTCCTTTGTTATATCAATTATTACGATACCAATACTTCAAACGTTTTTCATAATAAATAAATAAATATTAACTTGACCATCAAATAGACTTTATTGAATAAATCTTCAAGTAATCTTTTTTAAGAGATTAAAAATATAAGCATTTTCTAACAAAGAGAAGATTTATAGGAGATACAAGACACAAATATTTTTTTTGTTCTCAAGTAAAAATAACACCCAAGAATAAGTTAAATCAGATCAATTTGAGCATGTTGGAATTATGATCAAAATTTATCTTAACAATTGGGTACTTGCTCTTAACTATTATAATACATGTCAGGAAGATTAAAGTTATAATCATGCCATTTGTCAACAAGATTAAAATCACAATCATGCTCATATATGACATGGTTGAAGTAAGATGAAGAATCCAATCACACGACATGTTTATCTTGCTTACAGAGGAATGCATTAGCATCAGAGTTGTGATTCTGTTGAGACATTTAATTACTTAATAATTGATTATACAAGTGATAATTCTCATATTCGAGTTCATGTGTGTGTGTGTTGTGTCATTAACAAAATAATTTTTTATTTATTTTTAGACATCAGAGTTGTGAACCCAAGAACTAGAGGCCACTCTTTGCAATAAGATATGGGAGCACCCCTTCTATTCTTTGGGACTTTACCTATGGTTCTCTCAACAAAAATGCCATCATCCCTTCTTAGATTTATAAGTATTTTTAGGAGTTTTAATTTTTTTTAAATTAATTGATAGGGTCTTTAATTAAATTAAAATTTCTTAATAAATTAGAATTTATTCTTATAAATATGCATTTAAGTCTCAAGATCTTACTAAGAGAGAAAGGTGCTCGATCTCTAAAGTTTCTATAAATAATTGATATAATTCTTCATATTTATGTAAAAAATAAATAAGAAAAATCACACTTAAGTGTTGGTAACTGAATGATCTTATAATTGATCTCATATATTAAGGAATCTGATTTTCTTCATAGATATAGACGAGATTTATCGAATTACATTGATCTTGTATCGACTTTTTGATATACTTTTTAGTTTATTGATCTCTAAGTATTCTTTTGATTTTAAAAACTTTCTCTTTTACTTTCATATCTCTCGTGTGTGAGAGGACCCGACGTAGGACCATGACCATCAACATGCTATGTCTCCCTATCATCTTTGTTATCTTTGATATCACCATCATAATAACTACCATAGAACAGAAGAACTAACGGTCTCTTAACAAGCTTGTGAAGAATTAGCGTAGGATAGAGACTTATTAACCATATATTTGGTTTGGTCGAACACTTGATTAATCCTATAATATGGATAGCTAAAGTAAAGTACTCTAATGGGTCACATCATGGCAAGTTGAGCATGGAGAATAATGTTCTACATATAATAATAATAATACAAGAGAATAAAATAGAATACGTGCTAAAAATTGATTATCAAACGGATAATAAATACTTATTATTATTCTCTTATTGAACCAATCAGACTAAAAATTGATTATCAAACGGATAATAAATAATTATTATTCTCTTATTGAACCAATCAGGCATCAAATTTGGACTTAGCCCATGCTCTTTGCGTGCAAGCTCATATGGGTCAAAGGGTTGACTAATAGCCCAATTTGAGCCCATAACTACGGCAGATTGGCCGTCCCCGATGGTGCACGTGCGGCGCGCTTGTGAAAGAGGGCGAGATCGGCGATGGCCGGGGGATGGGGGGCGCTGAACCCACTGCAGAAAGGTCCTCGCCGAGAAGGCCGTCTTCGTGGACGAAGAGACCTTCGCCAAGGCTTCCTTCCGAGCAAGCGCGCACCATTAAGGTATTCGCTCCACTCCATCCGCTCCTCGATTCATCCAAAGATTCGATCTTTCCGGTAGCAGTTGAATTATCTGGCAATCCCTTGTTGTGCACTCTATTTCATCGAGCATAATTTTCTATCACATAGAAACGATTGCCAGACTGCTTTAGTATGATCACTCAAACTATGTAATGCTCTAATGATTGACATGTTAGATTGTTGTACGAGTTAGTGCTTTATCCTATTGAATTGCCGTAAGGCTGAAGTTACGTACGCTACAAGAATTCATGCAAAAAGATTACAAGATAAACTCTCAGCAGTCAGCTCACTTGACATCTCCTTTCATGAGCTAAATGCGTGACAAAGAAAGAAAGGTCTCAAGTAGACCAATCATTTGTACATGGCAATTATCAGACCACAAAGCCTTCAGCTTCTATGTGAGCTTTCCTCATGAATCTTTTCTTGTTGATTGGAACGATGGACAACCTACCTAACTTCAACCCTCTCCATTTCCATTCTCATCAATAACCTTTCTTGTGTTAGTAGTGGATGCTCATCTACTTTTCCTGTCATCTACCTCCTCTGAGGCTAGCTTGTAGAGTAATGAGCAGTGCCTCAATCTTAATGGAGTTCTTCTAATTTGATCTTATTGGTTATGGAAAATGTTCCACCGATGCCCACTACCTTATTCCAACTGATGACAGTGGCACCCGATAAGGTTTCTGTTGATATCACAATGATGGGAATCAGAAACTACGACCAACTTGAGTGCGCTTTTCCTTAGAAGGCCAATGATTTTGCTTAGGATGTTGTGTCCACAGTCTATATGTCTGATCTTCCAAATCTCAAGAACTTTGTGCTGTTTCTTCCTAGTAAATATTTTGCATGCATGCAGGAAGTGTGCTCAGAATGAGCAAAGCAATCTGCTATATTGAAACTAGCGCAAAAGAAGCCTCTGTCCCAGTGCTCAGAGCAATCTCTTTATTAAGAATGGTTCATGCAACTTTCACCACAAAAAGCATTGGCACTGGAGTTCATCATTCACATACAATGCTGGTGTTCCTCTCATGATGTAGCTTTTGATTAATTAGTCTGCTTGCCGCTGCACCTGACCCCCTCTGACACCTCAAGTGATCATGTAAGAGGATAATATTCCAATGCTTCCTTGATGAAGCCGTGATTCCAATTCACTGGTGGAGGGAGGAGAAGCTGGAAAATGGAAGTGATGTGACAGCATCTCAGCTGCATTCTTTGGACAAACCAAGTGGGCCAAGTGTTGGAGGAATAGAAAAGACAAAAAAGATATGAGTTAGCAGATAAAAAAGGTGTTTTTGTTGAGAGTAAAAGGTGCATGCATAGAGATGAAATGAACCACTGGTGGAAGGATGGAATACGTAACTATGGATGGAAGAACTGTGGTATACAAGCTGATGGGCACAATTATTGAACCCCATTTCAGTTGATATGAATGTGCACCTAATAACAATTATCACAGTGGACAGACTGTATGAACAGTTTTTGGACCACTTTTTTACAGCATCCTAATCCTGTTCTTGGCTGAAGGACAACCTGGCTTCACAGTCCATCTCTTTTTATAGAATTGGTTGCCCAAAGCTATACTTACTTTGTAACAATGTCAGAAGAAAGATGAAAATAATTCATGCCACCATCGTGCATGACTTACTCTTCTGAGTGATGCTTGACATCTAATGTGAAGTATGTATGACATCTAATTGCCCCTAGTATGCAGGCTCATGCACCTATTGTGATAAAAACAATCGAGTCATTGTTGTTTTGCTGATGATAGACATGTGCAACAAATCTTCAGCATGCCTGACTTTGATATACTACAAAGATGCAGACAATTGTTTTGGACCATTTTGTACCACCAGACTGCATTGCTGTCTTCTGATTCCCAGCACAAAAGCCCACCCTTTCGTCAGGCAATATTTCTATGGACTACCACAAGTGAAATGCTCTCAGCTTACATCTCTATGAAGAACTGGGAATCTTTGCTGAAGGAATGGATATAAAGATGGAATCCTGAGCAGACAAGTTTATGCAGCTCATCCAATACCTAATACTGGTCCAACCACCGGCGAAACAACATCTGACCAACTCCATTTGATGTGCAGAACCTCAACTAAGAAGTTATGACTCATCACTAAATCATTTCAGCTTTGTCAATCATTAGCCCAATGAATCTTCAAATGTGGGCCATGCTGGTATCCAGAATCCAATGAAAGAAGAGGTGGGGTTGTTCTATGAAGGCTGCCAGATTTGTCATCAGACTAAACTTTCTTATGCATGTCAAACTGTTCATCTAACAAATGGTTGTCGAGTCCATGCACACTGCAAAAAAAAAAGGGGGAGGGGGGGATTTAAGAGCAGGCTTTTATTCTGAAGATGCTTGCCTGCTATAACATTGTCTGCAATGAGGAGACCAAGAGTGGTGTATGTGTTATATGCATCAGATATATATAATTGTGCGGTACTAATCTGAGAAGGGACAAGCTTTGCGACACATCTCCCACTGTGTCTTCTCAGCTCATCCCCATCTCCCTGAAGAAGCCTGTGGATGTATGTGCCAGTATCTCTGCGACCATTCTTTCCCGCTTCTTCTGAGCCATATGAAGGTGTCCCCTTGTTCTTTTGTTTCAATTATGTTATGAGCATAATGGTCACATATGATGTATGAATCCTCAGGAAAATATTGCATTTTATTTCCTGTAATGTAACAAAAAATATTGAAGTTTCAGATATTTTAGACTGATCTCTTCAAAGACTCAGATTTACTGGAATATATATTTTTTTGCTGAAAATATTCTATCCCCACTCACTGATAAGGAGTGGTACCAAATAATCTGATTGGGGTAATGGTAGAACTACACCACATACCACATAGTTTCAGCAAAAATGTATATATCTAGTATTTATTTCATATAATCAATTATCAGAATCATAAAAAAAAAAAATTAGTGTCCTATTTAATGTGACCACCACTTTTCTTGAGATGTCAGGTTTACATATCATGTTAAATAAAGGTTTACAAATCATGTGACCTTTAAGCTGGAAGGAAAGTGATAGATCAAGAAATAAACATACAGTCTAAGTGGTAATAAAAGATACTATTTAACTATAATATGTTGTTGCAGTCTATAGAGATACCAGTGAATGATGCATTGTAAGTATTAATTGTCCTCTAAAAATACCATGAAACAAATACATCAAGGAATAAAACGAAGGCAAAAACATATATAATGAACGTGAGGAGGAAAGATATATGTTATAAATAAATCAAATGATTATTTTTTTTAATAAATTAATAAAGATAAAATGGCTTTTAGATATGCGTATCGATGTTATGATATATTTAGATTTGGAAGATTTTGGATAGATATGTTTATACAGTCGTATCCAATTCCACTCGAATATGGAAACGGATTCGACTGCGTATATATTATCTGACCCATTTTATTTATCCTTTCATTGTCAATTTCCTATTTTGCCCTCCACCATTTCCCCAAACCAAACACCGTTCCCCCTCCCATTCTCTTTCCCCCAAAAGTTGGATGCTTTCCTCCGATTCCGACCGCTTCCCCCACCGTCCGCGCCACCCGTGAGTCCTCCTCGTCCCCCTTCTCCTCACTCCTCCTCCTCCTCCTCCTCCTCCTCCGTGTCCCCAAGCAGGCGCGGTCCTCCTTCTCTGCATCCTCCGTCCTAGCCACTACCGCTTCTTCCTGTCGGGCCACTCGGCCGCGGCGCTCGCCTCCCCTCCCCTGCCCTACCCCGCGCCTAGATTTATCTGAAAAAAAGCAAGCTTTACTGCTGCCGACTCTCTAAACCCTTATCTTTGGACAAAGGCCTCAACTGCTCCCGCATTCGTCGTTGCCCGGACAAATCCTTGCTATTCCAAGAGATTCTTTGGCGGAGTTTCCTGATCAGGCTTGGTTTTCTGGTGTTCTCGCGCAGGGAATTGCCACGCTGAGGTGCGACAGGCTGCAGAAATGGCTGCGTCTGGCGAATTCAAGAACAAAAGCGAATTGAGAGTTTTTGAGAGTACGGATGAGCTGGCCACGGATTTGGCCGAGTACATATCGCAGCTGTCGGAGAATTCCGTGAAGGAGAGTGGATGTTTTACTATTGCTTTATCTGGAGGATCCCTTATAAGTTTCATGGGGTAATTGCTATTGGAGAATTCCCTAAACGATTATATGATTTGCCTTTTTTTGCGTTGTCATCAAGGAAGATGAGCGGTGAACTTACTTTGGATGCAGGAAACTCTGTGAAGCTCCGTATAGCAAGACCGTTGATTGGACGAAGTGGTATGTGTTTTGGGCTGATGAGCGTGCAGTAGCAAAGAATCATGTGGACAGCAACTATAAACTCACGAAGGATGCCTTTCTCTCTAAGGTTTGTGATTTATTTGGATGTTATGTTTCTTGAAGACTAGACAAGTGATGGAACCTTGTATGTCTATAGATTATATTCTTACATGGCATAATATTCGGGTAATTTTTTTGTATGAAGTTTGGAAAATTTTATTTTTCGAAATTCTTGAACATCATCACTTGGTCTACATTGAACATTATCACATTATTTTATGATGTTAACTTGAGGATATTTTCCAATTATTTTCAGAAAAGCAAGTTACATTAGAGTAATTTGTCAAAAAGCATTTAAATGTTTTTTTTCTGAATTAAGTTGTGACTTAATGGTTCATGAGATCACCATAGAACAAGGCAAGGATTTTTATATTGGTCAGACTTGTTTTGCTTTGTTGACTGGTACTGATGTTCAGAGGTATTAGTTCAAGGTACCTAGATCGGGGCAGATATGGGTGTTGAAATTTTATTTTTGAGGTGGACTGAGGCTTTTTTGGGTTGAAAATCAATATAATCTAACTTTGCAATAGTAGTCATGTTTAATCTCTCTTAGTGTTTGAAGCTATTCATTTGAGCCTCTGTTGGCTCCCTTCTTGGGTTGAGGATATGTCTTCTGCTGCCCTGTTATCTGAAGGTCCTCATCATGCAATTGAAATTGCCGACTTAAATGGATTTTATTTTGAAAATGGCTTTCATGTTCTTCCACTTGATATCTTCTAAGTATGTATCTATATGAGGGATAGAAATTATAACAAGTAAAGCCTTGTAAAGTGCATTTGATATATCTGTCTCTTTAAGTAGACTACAGTCACAATCTCCATTGTATATTCCAATAATTGCATTATTATGTTTATATATTGTGATTAGCTATGTATGATAGTCACATATACTACTGCATAGATTATTGGATGGAACATTGGAGCCTTTCTGTTATTTAATCAGGTAATAGGGTGCATCTAAATTGTTGAGGTCTCTTTTATTTTGTAACTGTAACTTAATATAGGCCTCCTAGCCATTTCTTAAATTTTTTTGTTGGCCTAAGGAATATTGAGGAAGATCCTTGGTTGGATGAGCTTAGACTACAATGAAAACATTATCATGGTGGACTGTTGGGTTGAGAGTGTCAAAGAAATTTAAGCATTATTGTGACATTGTTACACTTTAGCTATGTGAATTGGGGTTCTTTCGGTAGTAAGATCTATTAATTGTTTGAATGTGTTAAAGGGTCTTTGTTTATGTGACTGTCAGAGTCTACAAAGCATTGTATTAAAAATATGTTTAAAAAGATAGCTATTTTTTAGGAATGTTTTTTTCTTTCCTTCAGTGCTGGTGATCCCATGTAATTTTGCTTTGGAGGCATCAAGGTTATTTTAGAGAAATGGAAATGCATTTATTTTCTCATCTGTGTCCATGTACATGTCAATATATGTATTTACACAAGTTGCTCAATTTAAGGTTTCTGCTTGTTGTTTTTATTACATCCCATGCATTTTTTCCCTATATACTTTTTATTTATTGCCACCGCTAGGCTTGCTCATGTAGTCCCAGAGCACTAGTACAAACCCATTTAAGATAAAAGGTAATCCTATTGTTGAGCTTCGACTTACCATTTGTAAAATGATCCTCTTCATGCTACTTTAAACAAAGGCCTGCTGAAAGCTTTAGTGAAGTTGTTGTTCATTGAATGGGTACTGTTGATAGTACTTTTCAAACAATGATTGTGATATTAAAATGTACCCACCAAGTGCCGGAAGCCTTCTACATTTTGATGCATAGCTTCATTTATTTTTTAAATCCTCTTTTCTTGTCATTGTGCACATCAGGACAAAGAAAGAAAAACTATATGTGCTAGGCTACTGTATATATCTTCTTTACATGTTAAATGGTGCTTGTTTCTTAATTCTTATCTACAAGCTCAGAAAGAAAAATTGTTCTATACTACTTGTTCCTGTTCTCTTATTTGTTTCTAGCATTTTCCAGTGGATTAGTTGAGCATGACTGTAGAAAATGTGGGCATTATGCCGTTTGCTCTTCCACTATGGTTTTCTTGAGGCTTGACTTATAAATCCTTCATATCTTATTCAAAGGCATATATTGCCTTTTCTAATTTACTTGTGAAAACCAATTTTCCAGCCAAAATATTGCCTCTTTGTAAATATGGCCACCTTGCAAGTTTTGAGATCGCATAGTGATGGATTGAACTTTTCGATTTTACTTCATGCACAAACCTGAAACCTGTCAATCTTGAGTTCCTTCACCTTATATGCCAATACTAATGTCTGGCAGATCACACATCTGAGTCTACATCTAATAACCTGGGTTTAAAGGCTTTATTTATACACGAACAGGATCTGTCACTGTCTGCCTGTCCTTTTTCTGTTATTTCTTTCTGAACTGTCCCTAACATATGTATCTCAATTATATTGTTAGGTATCAATTCTCAGTAGCCATGTGTTCTCCATAAATGATCATGTAACAGTAGAAGATGCAGCAGGAGAGTATGAATTTGCCATTCGCCAGCTGGTGAAGATCCGGACTGTAGGTGTTTCTGAAAGAAACGACTGTCCAAGGTTCGACCTTATCCTCCTTGGCATCGGACCTGATGGACATGTTGCTTCACTATTCCCTCATCACCCAGCCCTTGAACTGAAAGAGGAATGGGTTACCTACATCACCGATTCTCCCATGCCGCCACCCGAGAGGATTACCTTCACGCTCCCCGTGATCAACTCAGCTTCTAACATCGCAATAGTGGCTACGGGCGAGGAGAAGGCCATGGCGGCAAACCTCGCTATTGCCAGCAGCAACGAAAACTCCGATTCCTCTTCTTTGCCTGCAAGGATGGTCCAGCCAACTGATGGGAAACTGGTTTGGTTCTTGGATTCAGAAGCTGCCTCAGCACTTGAGGTCAGTAATGGTGGTTCCAAAGATGCCGTGTGATGGTTGTAGGGTCCAGGAAATGTGTCTTGTGTAGATCAAAACTTCCAAGATAGATGTTTCTCTTTTCCTCTTGGTTGTTTGAATATTTTGTTTCTCACTAGCATAGTTGTGGTGGAGAGGGAGTTTAATTGCTGCTTGGTTTCTGATGAGGGAGGGGGTTCTTTGCAGAAGATAATAAATTGGTGTTTTTGTTCAAGGATACAAAGTGAGTTTTTTCTATGTAGAGATTGAGGAGGAGAGGAGGGATGGTGAATTCGTCTTATCGATGTCAATATGCTGTTACTTGATGTGGATTTTTTTGGTGAATGTTACAGTAATTTCTTAGTTTTTGATCATCATGTATTGGTTTAACTTTGTCTCCTCCCTGTATCACGTTTACTTCAGCAGCAATAACTATAGCTGTACAGTGATACGATTAGCTTCTGCTTTGTGAAACCTCTATTTATACTGCATCTAAGTTGCTATGGCATCAAAGTGTGCCCAAAGCTACTGAATGCTTCTCCATCCAACAAGCCACTCAGCATCTCAGAAAACTGATAGTATATTTATCTTCTCCAGCAGGCATTCTTGACCACGGTTCCGGGAAGTAGTTCCAGTTTCAGTTTGAACAACCTGTTGTGATTGATGAAAAGGAAAAAATAAATTATTTTACTAAGATTCAATCTCAAATAATTAGACTTTTAAGTTTGAAGTGTTAACCACTGTGTTATGAAACTTATTTGTATTTTATTATTTTTATTGGTTTGAAATTGAATTAAAATTGCTTGTTGGTTCTATTTTTGGAAATCGGAATTGAAATGTATGGCTCTAGATTGATTTTGGTTGGAATAAAAGGAAAAAATAAATTATTTTACTAAGATTCAATCTCAAATAATTAGACTTTTAAGTTTGAAGTGTTAACCACTGTGTTATGAAACTTATTTGTATTTTATTATTTTTATTGGTTTGAAATTGAATTAAAATTTTTTGTTGGTTCTATTTCTGGAAATCAGAATTGAAATGTATGGCTCTAGTTTGATTTTGGTTCGAATCGAATTAGGGTTCGGACAATCACCCCCGGTATCATCCTTTGCGGCATGACAATATGGGATAGATCCCCCATCTATTATATATCAATTGCAAAAGAGATTATTTTATGAGATTACTATTTGTAATCTCTTTTTTATTATTTTTAATTTATATTAAATTTTTAATGTTTATAAACTATTATTTTGTAAATGAACGTAAATATTTCTAAACTAACATTTTTTCTATTTTATAATTTTTATAAAATAATATATATCTAATTATGTTATTTTATAGATGAACATAAAAACTCTTTTCTTTTTCCGCTTCCACTTCTTTTCATTTTCTTCCTCCTTCTCTTTCTTTTTCTTTTTTCTCCTCATATAATGTTGTTAATGGGCAACAAATGAAGTTGAATAGCATTGAGTGACGGTGATATAAGTAATGAGCATTGAAAGGGTTGTTGTGTGGATGTCAACCATATCAATAACAAATGAAGAGGTGACAAATGATGTTTGTAATGAGCGAAATAAGTAACGATGACATTTGTAGAGTGTGACAACGAGAGGATGAAAAAAGGTCTTTTTTTGTCCGCTTCCACTTCTTTTCCTTTTTTTTTCCCCTTCCTCTCTTTCTTTTTCTTCTTCTTCCTCCTCCTTAGATAATGACACTAATGGGGCGACAAATGAGGTTGAATAGCAGAGAAACGATGACATTGAGAAGTTATTGTGCGGATGTCAACCATATTAACAATAAAAGAATATGTGTCAAAGAAGATGACAAATGATGTTTGTAATGAGCGAGGTAAGTAACGATGACATTTGTAGAGTGTGGCATCAACATTGAGGATGAAAAAAGGGGTTACGAGGAAAGGTTAAAAAATTACTTGAACTGAATTGTAAATTATAGAATTTCTATACAATCCTGGAAAATTAAATATATCAAAAAATGCCAATTGCAAAAGATAATATTTTATCCTATAAAAATCTAAATTTAAATAATTTAATTTCTGTCAAGAATGGGATTCGAACCCATGCCCTTTCGGACCAGTACCTGAAACTGGCGCCTTAGACCAACTCGGCCATCTTGACTTGTGTCCCTTATTGATGTTAGCAATAATATTAGTAATGATAAGGATAATAATAATTGTAATCATTTTGATTTTGGTATTGGTAATACTAATGATGTTAGTATTGGTGGTGCTAATGATATTAATAATGACTACAATAATGATAATAATATTGGTAATGGTAGTATTATTTTTAATGGTATTTATAATGGTAATGATGATGATGGTATTGTATTGATAATGATAATTATTTTAGTATTGATTAAAATATAGTATTTTATTTTTTTAAATGTCAACATAATCAAATTATCGTTCATTAATATTAAAACTTCTTAGTTTATTTCATAAGTTGATTATTTTTAACTACAATAATTATATATATTATTGAAATGCATTTTATGATAATTTATCTTTTTTTTACTTTTATTATTTTATTAGTATTATATTTATTTAAATATATTTAAAAAATAGTATATATTTTAATATTAATTCAAACTAGTTTGATTAATGGATTAAATCGGTTTGAAATTGGGTGATGAGTAAACCAACAATAAAGTTATAAGTTTCAATTATTTTTCTTAACCTAATGTAGAAAAAAAAAATAAAAGAAATATTTTACTGAAAAAAATCATTCTTAAAATTATATATCAAGGAGTCATGTGTTATATATCGTTTGCTATGACAATTGGATTGGATCAAATCGCCGAATGTGACTAACAGATCGAGTCCGATCGATCCAATTGGGTTGGTCTGCCATGCTACGTGTCATGTTTTTAGAAGCCCTTGCTAAACAAACTGGTTGTCGCGACTCCATGCAAAGAACCCAACGGCAAACCCACCAAGAGCATGCTGTCCACTGCGACATCGACACGTACCCCCCTCCCCCTCTGGCCAGTATTGACGTTGTTCGCCTTCGGACATGCTTCGCAGTTCCAATTTAATTTTGCACCCTCCCCAAAAGAGACGGTGAAAGAAGCAGAAGCAGATCCTCCTCCTCAATCAAACCCAAGGATCGTGGGGAAGGGAGGTGAGGAGGGAGACGAAATAGATCGATTGCTTTGCTAAGATGGGGAGGGGGAAGGTGGAGCTGAAGAGGATCGAGAACAAGGTCAACCGGCAGGTGACCTTCGCGAAGCGCCGCAACGGGCTGCTGAAGAAGGCGTACGAGCTGTCGGTGCTGTGCGACGTGGAGGTAGCGCTCATCATCTTCTCCAGCCGCGGCCGCCTCTTCGAGTTCTGCAGCAGCTCCAGGTATTATGTTCACGTGCACGCCAAAGTTCGTGCTGTTAATTCCCGAGTCAGCTCTTCGATCTCCTTTCTGTCCTTTTCTTGGCCGCTTTGCTTTCGTCTTCAACTCTTTTGATCCTTCGAAAAAAAGGCGTCATTTTGTCAAACGAAAGACTTCGAAGAAATGTTTCTTTGTTGGATTTCGGCTTAATACAACTCTTCATTTGTACCTTTCCCTTCATTTACTTCATTTCTTCGTCGGTTTATTTTGGCATTTATTTGAGAGTGGAAAACGGATGCCGATCGATGGTGTAATCATTATGGGCTTTGCATCACCGATTACTTCGGAAGTACTTTGCTAGTGCTATTTCGTTTAGATCTTAGGGTTTACTGTTCCATCTGCGCATCCACCCAAAGTGCCATAGCAATGTTCCATGGTTCTCTGGCTACTAATCTGGTACTATGGTCTGTTCTGTAGAGTTTAGATTCGCTTTCTTTAGTGTATGTGAAGAGATCTTTGTTGGGTAAGAGGAATATGTCACCTTACACAAGAAGGCTTACAAAAGATTAGGGCTTTCTTTATCTTGTTCGCCCCATCTTTTCAGTTTGAGTACTGGTCCTCTTTTCTCCGTATGGTTGTCATCGGTTCTCCAACCTTTCTTTGTTGCTTTTTGCTTGTTACATGTCTATTTTCCTCTTTTCTTTGTGCTCTTTATCGTCCGTCCTCTTTTGCGATCATTATTCATATGGAGAAACACATGCTTGCTCCTTTTTTGTGCGTGTCTTCTCTGCTATGCGACCTACATCGTCCTCATTCAACATGTCAACACGTGTATTCAATTGATTTGACCTGTATCTTCTCTATAATGCTATACTTATTGCTCTCTTACATTGTGGTTTCTATATGGAATCTTTATCCAAAGTCTGATAGGATGTGTCCACATTTGCTAGTACCTGATACAAAAATGAGCTAGCTGATAGTTAGCATGAAGATAAACAGAATTAATATACATTTACCTAAACATGACATAGAAAACAAGTTAATATAACATGGGCAATACAATTGTACAGTATACAATAACATCAAACAAAAAACATGTATCTCATGAAACAATGCTATTCAAGTATTTATAACACCACAAAGTATAATTAGGCAACAATATAGAGCATGCCAACCCAATGAAAACTTAAAATCCATGTGGTTACTTCACTTGGTAGCTCTCTGATCAAAATCCATTCTGGTTAGTGGTTACACCCTTAGATTGACAGAATAGAGTATATGTTTGCATGGGTTTGATCCAAGAAGCCAGCGTAGTTTGATCATGGAAGGAAAAAGATGGAAAAGAAGATATAAATGAACACCCCCTGCAATCAAAACCAATGTGTTGATGATGGTTCTTTCAACACCATAGCAGCAAATTGACATGGACATAAAGAAATGAAGCATCATGCGAAAAGACATCTGTTCATGTGTACGAATACGAAATCTAGATTGACTTGTGTAGTACTCTTAGCCATTTATTTCTCGACTAGCTTAACAATGATCATAAGGATTATATGATAATGCACAATAACCTAGTTAGAAGACTAGTAACTTAATAAGAAAATTCAAAGCAGTTGGATTATGCTAGTAATGATCAATCAACTAAAGCAAAATTAATGAATTTTGAAAAGGTTAATTTTGGTTTTCTCTAAATCATAGAATGCTGCTTGCATTCATGCCCATTCCAGTGACAGAACAATGAGGGTCAACAGAAAATTTGAGATTTCACCTTTTGTCTCCAACAAACATTCACAAAAATTAAAGATGAACTTAGACCATATAATTGAGCTATAAAATGAAAGTTGTTAAATCTTTATACTACAAAATACAAGAGTTGTCATTCATAATTTAAAACTAACATAAATAGTTTCATTAATGGAATTAGAATCAGCCATGTGTTAAAGTTAAACTACATCCATTTAAATGATCCAAAAAACAGTTAAATTTTCCATCATGACATCTCATGTTAGTAGCCATGCAATTTTTTTTTTCAATTTTCATGTGAAATTTTAGGTTTGTCCATATATTAGTAGTCATTCTGCTATAACGAGCAATCTCAATGATGTGTTTAAGGTCACGTCACCCAAGATTACTGCTTTAGATCTCTTTGTGCTAAGGTAATTCTTATAACATAAACTGCAGAAAATATATAACAACATAGGATGAGACTGAAGTACATATACACAACATCAGGGATCTCTAGGAAAGATTAAAGATTAATGGTGGACTTGTGGACATTTACTTATTGTAAGTTAAGATGGATAAATTTGGTGATTCGTATGCATTTACAAAGGCAGTTTAGCTCATCTAATCAATATCCATTGTACTATACACAGAGAACACACCAGCGAAAGCACCTAAATCTTGAAGTGTAACTGTGTTGCTGATATGTTTTCTATCATCTTTCACATCTTCTGTGTGCGTATCCTAAATTTTGTGACCGATTGGAGTGTCAAGTTGAATTGAGGAACAATTTTGTGCATAGCCATTATGTTTGTGTGACAAATATTTTCTCTTAACCTAGAGTTGGGCATGTTAATGAACGCCATGAAGGATGGTGTTTTGTGGGTTGACTTTTGTGAGTGAGAAGTGGACTCTTTTTGTGTTGGGTTGACTTTTGCTATCTACACTTGAAAAAACTATGCACCACTGACCAATATTTATTATTTCAAGGTGGATTGCACTAAATAAATAAAAAAAGATGTTTGCATTTGTTACATTTTCCCAATGGGAACTCATCATAAACATTTAGCTGATAAATTAGGCATGGTTTCATCATAGATGAGATATAAATTTACCATTTATATTCTATGCCAGTGTCTTTATATAAGTTATTGATATGCCATTTTCTTCAGGCATCAAATTGTATACTGTGTAAACTTCACAACCTCTTCATCACTTGCCTTTTCTTTTCCAACTTGATTTCAGCGTACTCAAGACAATTGAAAGGTATCGAAGTTGCAGATATAATGCGTCAGAAAATACACTATCATCAAATGAGCCACAGGTTAACATATCAATTCTGTACATTTCTCAGACATAACAAGAGTACTGTTATTCCTTCTATATCCATTCGATGAAATTTGGTCTTTCAATTTAGTCTTTTTATAATTTGCAATCTTTCTTAAATTGTTCTTTAACAGTGAATAAAGATCTCGTCTGAAAATTCATATAAGAAAGTCGTCACACAATGTGTTTACGTCGTCATGCTGCATTTTGTTCACCATTAAATCTAGTAGATAAATTATTATTGTTCAATTAACATAGAATTGATTCAAGCTCACTTTTTTTTTTGGTCTTGCTTGTTGAAATTAAGCTTAGTTAAATTGAAGACGATCTTACTTGATCATCTTGGATGAAGAAAAATTTTGGACATTTTGAAAAGGATATATCTCTTTAAAAAAAATCTTGAATATTTTGGAAGAAGATAAAATCCTTTTGGATGATGTTGTAATCTCTCAAAAGTTGATATATATAGGAAGTTTTTGATATATATAGGAAGTTGTCAAGATATCTTGTAAAGAGAAAAAATATCATCTTAAAAGTTGAAAAAAATCCTTAGTTTTTGTCCTTTATGAATGTAATCTTATACTCTCATCTCCTATTTTATAGATGAGAGGATGTCATTGTAAATATAAGTTTGAATATTTGAACCTAACAAAGTTAATACCTTATCTTCTTCCTCTACTATTCTTATTCTATAACTCCACCACATTTCTAACAAAGTGATATTAGAGCTAAGCTATTCAAGATAATTACCAACATATCATTTCCTATCCCTATCTCACTAACAATTATGAAAATTAGAGTATCTAAATGAATGTCTTGCTTGGATCACAAAATGTGTAGAAGATAATAGAGAAAGGGTATAATGAGCCCTAAAATAAAGCTACACTCATAGTGAACCGAAAGGACTCTTGGAGGGATATGAGAAAGAGATACAACATAGTTCTCTTCTTGATTTATCAAAGGCATGACGAAGGAGCATTCGAGAAGGTTATCATTACCACTAACTCGAAGCAAGTATGAGAGATCCTTCAAAATTCCTATAAAGCAATAGAAAAGGTAGAGAATGTGTGGTTACAAACTCTAAGGGGTGAGTTTAAAGTATTGATGATAAATGAGACGAAGTTCATAATTGAGTGACAGAGAAAATCCTAAGATCCATAGATACAAAGTTCAAATATATTGTGGTAGCCATAAAAGAGTCAAAAGATCTTAAAACCATAACCATTGATGAGCTAAGGAGCTCATTACAAGCTTATGAATAAAGAATATAAAAGAAGAAGCAAGATCAAATGAAACAAGCTCTTCAAAACAAGCATTCCTTCAAAAAGACAAGAAAGAAGAAGTTAAAGGAGAAAGAACCAAAATAAGTCATAATTCGTAGTTGTGGCCATAGTCAAGGCCATAGTAGAGGTCATGGAAGAGATCGAGGATAAGCACAATATAATAATGATAATGAAAAATACCCCAAAAAAGGAGAAAGAGGTGGTTTTTTAAGAGGAAGAAGATATGATAATTCCAAAGTTCATTGCTATACTTTGCAATAAAATTGATCATTATTCATTGAAATATTAGTATAATGATTCTAACCAAGTTGATGAGAAGGCTAACTATATGAAAAAGGATGAAAAAAAGAATGATCATATTTTATTGCTAGCATCAAAGGAACGAGATATTCACAATGAAGATGTTTGGTACTTAGATAGTAGAGCAATAATCACACACATGAACACAAGCATAATTTCATGGAGCTAGATGAAGGGGAAAGATAAAATTCTTATTAAGTAAAAGAAACTTGGAATAAGCAATGATGATTTTTATCTTTGAGAAGTCAATGAACAAGTTTCGTTTAAAGACTTCTCAAAGATGAAAGTGAAAGAAAAACGTAAAATCTTTATTTCTGCTAAAAATAAAAATTATTATTTTATTTCTAATGTCTATTATGTGCCTATGAAAACAAACATTTTAAGTTTGGGCCAACTTTTGGAGAAAAAAAATATAATGTGCACTTGTATATTAGAACTCTCATATTAATAAATTAAAGCACGAAGATAATTACACAAGTGCAAATAGCTAATTATTTATATTAAATATAAAGCATATTGATAACAAATGCTTGAAAGATAGCTCTCAGATATGACACTTGAGGCTTGGACATCTCAACTTTAGTACACTCAAATTATTATCAAATAAAAGAATGGTGGAAGGACTATCAACCAAGGAAGGACTTTCCAAATGACTCAACCTAACTTATAAAGAGATCTTTTGAACTAATCCACACTGACATTTAAGGATAAATGTCTCTGACTTCTTATGATGAGCATCATTATTTTTTAATATTCATTGATGATTGTAGTAAAAAATATGGGTCTATTTCCTAAAGAAGAAATTAGAGGATTTTAAATCGATTAAGAAATTCAAAGCACAAGTGGATAACCAAAATGGCTATACCATCAAAGCTTTATGATTGGATTTTAAACTTTATATAAGTTTAAAATCTTTTATAAAGTTTGTGATATTCAAAAACCACTGACGACGCCTTATTCCCCTCAACAAATGGTATGGTGGAGGAAAAAAACTGAGCCATCATCAACATGGTTAGAAGCATGCTACAAAGCAAAAAGATGCAAAATGAATTTTGAGGTGAAGCTGTTGCATGTGCAGTTTACTTGATAGATATCCAATAACGAGTTTGAAAGATAAACACCACAAGAAGCTTGGAGTGGTAAGCAACCTAACTTCTCTCATTTAAAGATTTTTGGATATATTGTCTATGCTTTGGATCAAAGAAGGATAAAATTGGATGACAAAAGCTCCAAATGTATTTTTACTAGTTATAATACTTGATCTAAAGCCTGTAAGTTATTTAACCCAAAAAATATAAAGTACATATGAGTAGAGATGTGAAGTTTTATGTAGATGGAGTATGAGATAGAAGCACAAGTATGCAGGAAGTGCAAGATAAAGATAAAGATAAAATAATAAATGAAAAGTCTACACCTCCATCATCTCCTATATTAAACTTATCTTTAGAAGAAAGTTTAACACCCAGAAGAACAAGGAGCATAAAAGAATTATATGAGGTGACAAACCAACTCAATCTTATTTATCTTTATACTAATGAATAAGTTATTTCTTTTGAGGATAAAATCAAAGATAAAAAGTGGAAGAAAGCAATGGATGAGGAGATTAATGTCATAAAACAGAATAAGACTAAGAGATCACAACTTTACCTAAACATCATAAACCTATGGGAATCAAATAAATTTTTGAAGAAGAATGCTCAAGGAGTAACTAAAAAATGCAAAACAAGGCAAATGGCAAAAAGTATAAGCAAAAAGTCAGTATTGACTATGATGAGCTATATGCTCTTGTTGCTCAAATGAAAATCATTAGATTACTCATCTCTTTAGTCGCTCAAAATAAATAGAAATTTATCAATTAAATGTGAAGTCCATATTTCTAATTAGTTTTCTTGAAGAAAAAGTTCATATTGAATAACTTACGGGATATATTATAAAAGGACATGAAAATAAAATTGTAAGATTGAAGAAGACTTTATATGGTTGAAACAATCTCTAAGGGCTTGAAATGTTAGAATTGATGCTTATTTTAAAGCTAATGAGTTCATGCAATGTTTTGACTATTCTTTATACTTTAAAAAAGAAGATAAAAGCATGTTATATATTTGCTTGTATATAGATGATCTAATCTTTATAGGAAATAAACCTCAAATGTTCTAAGACTTCAAGTAAAACATGACAAAGGAGTTTGATATGACCAATATGAGATTGATATTTTATTTCCTTAGCATAGAAGTGAAACAAAACAAAGAATATATCTTCATTTCAACAAATACATATGCATGATAAGTTCTCAAAAGATTCAAGGTTGCAACCGAATGTCAAGCTATCAAAGAATAATAAAGGCAAAGCTATAGCTTGATAAGAAGTTTAAAATATTTAACACGCAGAAGATTGGACATTCTATATGGCAACAGATTAGTAAACCAATTCATGGATAAGCCTAAATCAACTCATTGAAAGGTCACAAAAATTTTTAACTTGAAGTTACATAAAAATACTCTCTCCCATGGTTTAGTCTATTCAAGTTTTAACAATTTTGAATTTCTCAGATATTTCAGTAGCGATTGGAGAGAAGACATTGATAATAGAAGGAGCATACCCAGATATATGTGTGTGTGTATATGTATATGTATATTTATATGTGTATATATTACATATATATACATACATATATATATATATGTATATATATAAAGTTTCTTAGGTTATTTCTACCCCCCAACTCATCTTTGATAAGAAAAGAAAAGAAGATAGAGAGGAATATTAATAAGAATTTGATGTAAGAGGCAAATAAAAACTTTATTTCTTCCCGCTTTAATCTACCTCGTACTCTGCACTTCGACCTTTTCTTGTTTGGTGGCACTGTAAAGCTGTAACCAACTGCTTAACTTCACGCATGGGTAGAAGCAAGTCAAGATAAAAAAAAATATTATTTTCTATAACTGTGGTAGAAAAGGACATTACAAGAATCAATGTAAGGAACATAAGAAGAACAAGAAAAAGGGAAAAGAAGTAGAGTCTACAGAGTCAAAAGATAATACTACAGCTACAGTGTAGAGTGGTGATTATTTGATTTTGTCTCCTTTTGATGATATTTTTTCTTGTGTGTGTCAGGATCTTAAATGGGTGATTAACACATGTACTTCTTATCATGCTACACCACGAAGGGAATTTTTGCTACATACAGGTCTAAAAATTTTGGTGTTGTAAAGATAGACAATTATAGCATAGCAAACATCATTGGCATGGGTGATATCCACATAAAAACCAACCTTGGCTGCAAGTTGGTGCTTAAGGATGTGAGGCATGTGGTTGATTTGATGCTGAATTTAATTTCAGTTGGAAGATTAGATGATGAAAACTATGATAGCAGATTTCATAGAGGGCAATGAAAGCTCGGTAAAGGTTCTCTTATTGTGGTAAGATAAGAATCCCTTCAGGATAATTCCTAAAAGACATTAATAGCAAAAGGATCTAAAATATGCTACGATGGAGGGAGAACTTGAAGCCTACCACGACGGGGGGAGGACTCGGAAACCCGTCCCAAGCCAAAAGAAATCCGCTATGGTGAAGGTGCAAGGAAAAATATGCTTAAAACGTATGAGTCGACATTCCAAGAGAAATTTGTTACGACAGAAGCATAGGGCAAAATATGTCTAAGGCATATAAGTTGAGAAAACCTAACCTAGGTTGAGAGAAATCAGTTATAGTAAAGGCGTAGGGTGAAATGCGCCCGAGGTGTTTAAATCAAGAAAACCTAACCCAAGATAAGAGAAATCCATTAAGATGACATTTGGTGAAATATGAGGTATATAAGTCGAGAAAACTCAACTTCTGCCCGACCAATATGTGTCTTTTTGACACCACAAAAGGATAGATTAGCAATGAGATTATTGGATGAATTAAACATCACACTTCGAACCCCTCTAACAAGAGCCTTGAAGTACACCTGGGATGGGGGACAAATGATAAGAAATATATTAATGACCAATCATCATTCGACACATAATCATCATGTGAAAGCTATCACGGATGGAAAAGGTCTAGGTCATCCTTTATCCATTTACCTACATGGACAAAAGTTAAAGATAGACCGTTCGAGGTTGTCTCCCCCTACTACCCATGTGGACAAAACGCCAGGAGGGAGATGTTGGAGTGATTACATATTATCCCCTCAAAGGCTATGTATAAAAATTAATCCCCGATGTTATGTGAAGGGACTCAATTTTTCAAAAAAAACCCATAATTACTAAGAGATATCAATCACTAACTTTAACGTCGAATGGATCGGGTCAGAAAATTTCTTCCAACATCAGTCTTAGTACAGGTGGTGTCTCACGAACTCAATACTTCTACGTTCGAGCGACCTCAGTCACCACCTCGGATGCTCCAATACTATTAAGTTTAGACTATATTGGGTTGACTCATCGTTAACGATTTAATTGTTAGATTTTTTTATATATCTTTTAATAAAATTGTCACAAACAAATACCATAAAGTTAGAGAGAGACAGAAAGAGAAAGAGATGATAGGTAATAGACTTGTTAATGGCAGATTTCTTCTACTCTATCTTATTCTTTAATGTTTGAGGCCCTTTTCTTGGTCTAATAATGTGGACACGTTTTGTTCCACACCCAACAAGGTAGGTCTACGCACCCACAAAGTAGCCTTTTAGATGTAGTGATGCGACCCTGCAATTGGTTTCTTGACAAGTATTTCCATCATAAAGTACAAAAAATATTAATTTATTCATGACATGTTAAGTCATTTGTCTTTTTTTGGGTAGATAGAGTCCATAATTGTCATCTTTTCTTCCCTAATCAGCATCTTGCACACCATAAGGTTCGTTCTTCAATTATTATCTGACTCGGATTTATCTTTTGGAAGGAATTTGGATGAGAAAGTAGGAAAGGAATCTTTTGCTTCTTTTTCTGTAGGACCAAATGATGTGTGCATGAAGTTTCTCTTTCTATGCAGATCAAACAATGTCTTTTTGGCTCAAAATTCTACATCAGGCTGCTTTGGGGCTTCATGTGAGTCTTATCTTAATCAATATACATTACAAATGTTTTATCATATCACATGATCCACTCATGCTCTCAAGCATCTTCTATGGTGGAATCTCTTCCACCATAAATTCTTCTTCTTCTTCAGGGAGCTGCTTGTCTTGACTCTCCTCATAACAGGTCAGCTCATTCTTGATGTGGCCATCGAGGACATCCGTGTAGAACTAAAACACCCAAAAAGAATGTTTTCTGAGAAGGGAGGGAATCATGAAATGAACAACACCTACATCCCCTTTGCTGAAGAAAAGTAGTAGTATTTTCTCAGTCCATGGTGCTGTTCTGTGATGCCTAAGCATGAAAAGTAGAAGCCTACACTAATCCGATGTCCCGCAGCACAGGGGACCAAATCCAGTCAGGGAGCTGTCCTTGTTTGTTCTCCTTGCACTCGAAGCTATTGATTGAATAATGGAAAGGTAGGTGGTGATATCACAAAGCCAACAACAGCCTCAAGCACACCCACCATGGCTTTCCTACAGAAACTTCTTGTTCTACCTGCTTCGTTCCAACTGAACAAAGCCTTGTTCGTCATCTTTTAGATGGAAGAGGAGAAGATGAGAATTGAGCTGCATTTTCGAGAGACATTTGGACCAGTAGCTTAGTGAAAGCTACCCATCGTGTATCCACAAGTCGAGTGTTCTTTGCGAGTCCCAAAGGGCACCACCCACCACCTTCCCCCCTGTCGTCGATTGGTTCCAACTTGGTTGGCTTCCATTTGTTTACAGCTTCCCATATCCCGTGCCACCACCACCCAGTCATCGTGATGTGAGTCGATGGAGTCCACTTGTCATCCAATACCCCCGTGCTGGTCAAGATCTTTGTGCGATGGCTCACTCGGTTTGGAAGAAGCATCCACAAGTCAATACTCATCTTCCACCTCCCCGACACTCGATCAATCATCCACCAAACCCCCCACACGCCATATCCGAATGCACTTTCATAACGAAGATAATTGGTACTCGAATCACGGAAACTGTTTCTTTGTTCATAATCATGAAATTATTGTTTATATTGATCCTTCGTAATCATAATCTTGCATTATGAACGCAGTCAGAAATCAACAGTGGTGTCACTCATCATTTACGGATGGATTCTTGACCATTCCAATACTGGACGGATCCTCAGAGCCAAAAAAAATTACCCTTTTCGCCAGCTGGGCATTTATACAAACAGTTAGCAAGGTATCTTATTACTTCATCCATTCAAGTTGCCTTCTTTCTGTGAAGCTTATTCAGCACATGGGCATATCGACAAGCTCAGCTCTCGAACTACTACGAATGCTTGCTCTCTACATCACCATCACAGAACATATACCATGTCAACTACGTGTGCCTGTTTTACTAAATGTTTCGAGCACTTAATATCACCAGCACAAAACCACAAGAACAAAGAGACAGATACGAATGAACTGTGAATGTGAAATGATATTCACATTTGTATGTACATCATATGGATTTCCTAGGCTTTGTTTTTCTTTTTCTTTTTGTTTTCATGGTTACCAGCATGTTTACAACACATGATTCAAATCCACTTTCCTGCCATCTTCCGTAGCAGCCAATACTTCTTCCAATGTTTACAAGCATGCTTCACTTTCCAGTGTCTTCTGTAACTTTGTCAAAGCGGCTGGGAGTCGATTGATGGAACACTGGCAAACAATTATGTACATGGCTGATCCAAAGAAACCTATGTGTAAGGCCTGATTAATCCAAGATTGCAAAGAGATCTAGATTTGAATAAACCGCCAAACAGAAATCGAGTTGGAGACCCTTGTGGAGATTTAAGGTGATCCGCATGGCCTTTTACTTGGAGCACTGTCTGGCCTATCTCCGCCCGTATGTCATCCAATGTCTTTGGGTCAACTGGGTTTCCAGCAGCATCACGGACGTAAAATGTGTTGATGGCTTTACCACTTCTTGTGGTCACTTCTGCTCTTGTGACGGACAGGCCATTCTCACGGAATATTCTTGTGACATCAGTTAACAAACCCATTCGATCACTTGTACACAACTCCAATTTCAGACCCTGAAAGCCATTGATTGCACATACGAATGATGAACAATAATGATACTTCAAATACATTGTGAAACAATCACTGAAGGTAACATGAGATGTCATGAAAAAAAAAAAATGAATGCATTAATTCACATAGAACCATCACCAATGGTAATCAACAAATAAAATGCATATGATTCCCTTTTCTCTTTCTTAATTTTATCCCAGACCCAGAAAAATAAGAATATTTATAGTGGCACATTGAAAAGAAGAAAAATGAGACACTGAAAATAATGGGTTGAAAACATTTAAGCTTACATTTCTAAAAACATGCAAAAAATCTTCCCTTGGAAAACGTTCTAATGTCTTCCATATTGTTCCATAATAACTCCCTAGAACTGACAACGGACATGCAAATAAAAATGAAGTGGATCAAATGCAAAAGACCATGAAGTTAAAGTTATGCCAAGCAGCATCTCCGATGAAACATCTTAATCGTTAAGGTGTTTTGTGCACCGGCGACAAAGTGGTGTTTGAATCCTATTGTAAACATCTAGTATGCAAATTATGTAATATTTAAATGTGAGAAGTTAGGTTAAGCAGCGGCTTAACTATTAGATATAATCTTCTCTTATTCTCTGCAGGTAGAAAGAACATACACCAGCAACTAATGGGAACGACTAGAGCAATTAAACAATCATAACAGCAAGAAAACAAAGGTTGAGACCACCAACATGCATATACAGTTAGAATAAGAAAATTGAACTTCAGAATTGGAACCAACATCGCTAGAAAAATTACTTCGGATACTCTTCTCTCTATGGCTGCTTCAAGGCACTGGATTACTCGCTGTCTCTCAGCTTCTGAGTTTACCGGGGACCCATCTACGTGCCTGATATAGTACTCCTTCAGGATGATAAAACGATATCAAAATAAGGATCACCCTCTTTGTAACAGAGCTTTATTTCCACATGCTAAACCAAAACGAAAGCTGAACAATTAGCAAATATAAAGTACCTGATAAGCTTCTGGGCCCTCTGCATCCACATTTCCATGGAAAACCACATACTGCATATCCGTCAAAGTGCAAACTGTATCGAAGAGAAGCTTTGGCCTATCCTTACAGCGTACTGTAACCACAGAATAATCCTTGTCAAACCAATTAACAACAGTAACCTTTGGCCGGCGATGCTCATTCCCACTATCTTCATCAGATCTTTCATAATCCCTATCATCAAACATCAACTGATGGAGCCTTCGTTCTGTCTGTGTCACACCCACAGAAACCGTTGTCTTGGCTCCCCTACTTCTATTGTTCCCTTTGAGCACATTGCAAAGGAGTTCCTTAATTCTGGAAAGCTTTTCAGGGTCTGTAATAGCTGAACCTGTCTCCTCGTCAGTCACTTGCATGACCGCTGCAGCTCTGCTATTGTGCGTCCACACCTCAGCGCTCACCACATTGCACCTTAAATCGGTGAGCACTGCACTCACTTCAGAGAGCAAGCCGGGACGATCTGTCCCGGTCAGCTCGATCGATGTGTGATCGGAGGAAGGTGTGAAACCTACAGATTTCCTCCGGGACGGTACAAAAGAAGAATCCTCCCCCAGGGACTACAAAGAAAGCTTGGACTTATCAAATGCACTTGGTAATAAAAACAAAACAAAACAAAGCATGAGAATGGCATGAATCCTCTACCTCGCGAATGAAATTCTTTATTTTATCCAGATCCTTTTCTTTCTCGATTTTATTTCCATCTCGATCCTTCACATTAAATACTGTGGAGATTCAAGAAGTTTATTTCCGATCAGTGGAGGCTACCCAAGTTGAAGCAGTACAGAAAAGACAAAGAGTCACAGACTAAGAAGAGCTATGAAGCCCATGACATACCATCCATAAACCATCCTCCATCGGAGGATATATAAGCTTTAGTGATGATGAGATTTAGGTCCATAAGGACCTGAACAACTTCCAAAAGGATCCCATACTTATTTGCGCTATCAACCTATGACGATTACAAACAAGCAAAAACCATGGTCATCGTCAAACACAAACCCTGATGCGAACTCCAAGAGATACTTAGCAGGGAAATAATCGAAACTTACCTTAATGACGGACGCATTTGCGCAGGAATCGTTATCCACAACAACCCTAAGGAAAGGAGAGGAGAGGAGCAGATGAGGGAATCAGAAAACTTGAGGGGAAAACAAGACTAATTATGTGGCGAATCCGGAACGAAATCATATACCTCGGAGGGTTCATCCTTCGGATAAACTTCTCGTATTCATCGTCGCTGTCCCACGAGGAACTCAAATCTCCATCTGTAAAAATAGATCGACATTTCTCGGAGATCAGCAAATTCGTACAGCCAACATGTTGTTTCTTTCCCATCCAAGAAGAGAATTTGCAGCCAACGAAAAGAGCATGCGATTCAGGGGAACAAAAACAAAGAATTCGATCGGGGAAACAGAGATCCCGCCAACAAACAGGCAAACCAGATAGGGATTCCCGCAGAAGAATCAAACCCTAACTAAAGCCGACCATGTCGAACTCAGAAGAATCAACCCGACCAATAAAAGACAAAGGTGTAGTCAAGAACCAAAACGGAAACCAGAAATGGAGATGGAACGAGGATGTGAAAGAGAGAAAAGGCTTGGAGGAGACGAACCCATGATTTGTCCTCCCTCTCCTTCTTCCTTCCTCCACAGTGGCGGCGATGCTGGCGGCTGCTGCGCGTCGCGGGAAGAGGACGTTACCAAACGAGGGGAACCAGTGCTCGCTCTCCCTCCCTCTCTCTCTCTCCTCCCTTCTCTAAAAGGCCGGAAGGCCGAAACGGCGCACCTTAGCGAACACCCACCCACACCCGACGCACACTATACTAAGCATGCATAAATACGTACACGTATACGTATGCCGTATTGTTCTCGTTTTACTAAGCACCGTTCTCATTAATATTTATTTATTTATTTATACTAAAAATAACATGTGAAGTAATTATTTTCAAAAGAAATATTAAAAATCACAGAAAAATATAAAAAAAATTTTAATTTCAGATAAAAATTCATGATTTGTTAGGTTGGATGAAACACACCTTTTTTTTACTTTTAAGATCAAAGTTGTGACATCTTTGTGCAATCTCATACTATGTATTATTATTATATGAAAACACCCCTTTTCATGATGGAAAATATTATAATTTTCTTGTCCAAAATACCTTTGAAAACATTTATTATCATTACATTGGAAATGATTTAAGGAGAGTGGGAGACTGGTCCAAGTTCAACGAGAGTAGGTGGGTGAAGAAGGTGGACACCTAATCAACATTATTGTTGTATAATGAGAAATCAAAGAAAAATAATATATTATTAACTTTGTGAAGTTGATTAAACAAGTGTTGTTACCTTTGCATGAGGCAATATAAAGTCGAGGTATGGAAGAACAGTGTGAAGTTTTCCTCGGTGGTTTCTCTTTATCTTGATTTTGTAGACCAAATCCATATTGTTTCCACATAATGAAATGTTATTATCTTCCACTAATTGACATAATGTTGTGTGATTAACAATTGAGGTTTTTGTTGTCTTATACAGCCTCATTTTTGCACCAATCTTTCTGAAGTGAAACATTACATATTTGAGTCTATATAACCCACTTAAAATGGATTCATGTATCTTTTAAATGGGTTTCTTTGGTGGGTTTGATTCCAAAGGATCCAACTTAGCGTTTTAATTGACATATTATGTCTGTGTTAATTATAGATGATGATCCAACATTGTTGTTGTATCTCTTTGTAATGTGTTAATGCTACTCAAAAGTTAGGTTAATTATATATTATCTCCTATAATTAATATATTTAATATTTTAATTTTTATTTTTTTAAAAGTTATATTACGATCTCTATATTTATGAAAGTGAAATATTTAATATTGTTTCTCTTTCACACTATCAATTCTATTGACAAAAATATCATAGGGTTTATCACTGAGCACGTACTGAGTTTGTCTCACTTTAATTTACTACTAAACATGTGTGGTATTTTTATTAATAGAATTGATGACATGAGGAGAAACGAGATTAAATATTTTATTTTTATAAATATAATGATCTTAATATAATTTTTGAAAGTATAGAGATCGAAATATTAAAAGTAACTAATTTCAATGGATAATATGTAATTAGTCTTCAAAAGTTTTCTACAAAAGAATTAGAGTTTTATAAGCTCTAACACAAAAGACAAGGTTGAGAGAAAAAGAATAAGAGAGTTTTGAAATCCGAGGTATATATTAGTTATAGTTATAATACAAAGATGAGAGAATAATGACATAACATTAGTCCTCCATATCCTAATTGATGTCATGTCAATTTTATTAGATAGAGTTAAACTAGCCACTAAACAACAAAAGCTTGAATTGGGTGAATACACATTCGAATTTATTGAGACATGTCCTGATCAAGACATATATTATAGTTGATATAGAGGTGTCAATATCTTCAAAGTTAATATAATATATGAATATAAGATGTTAACTTTAAAATATATATATAATCATGTTTTACCATTTGATTGGCAAAAAATATCCTCATATCAAAAAGCATATGGAACATATTATCTCAAATGGGACAAGACTTTGAGTCACATTCGATTGACCCATCCAATAACACACCATCTCCATCAAACTCTCAATATCTTTTATCTTTGCAAGCTTAAAGTTTTGGATATTACCACATGTTTATTTACTAAAAATAATTTTAAAAAATCAAGTTAAGCATTATTAAAAGACACCAAACTTTACTGTTGAAATTTGTGATATGCAAACTAATTGTCTCTTGACACACTTAGATTGATTTGATGCACAACTCCATAGCAATCCAAACTACCATTTATATTCCTTGTCTAAACTTAATTGGCATTCTTCCCTTCCCTCAAACAAAGTAGTATCCATACATCACTCACCATGTTTCAGCAGGCAAACGCACAGTCGGCAACTCTCCTCCTCCTCAAACTGTCATCTCCTCACCTACCAGTGAATCTCGATCTCCCACAAAGTATCATTCCTTGACTTGTTCAAAGCAAGAAGAGCAGCTCAAATCCCATAGCCTGAATTGACGCAATCATGCCTGTGAATCTTCCCCAAGAAGTTGGCCAGCGTTTGATATCTGGATCGACACCGCGTTCACCTACCGCAGGTGATGGAGATCCACCGGAAGCCGGATAACCATGGCATCATCATTAATGGATGTCTTGATCCAGTCAAAGCATTCACTGGTGTCCCAACTGATGTGAACTGAGGTGGAGGTTGCGATATGTTGGACACTGATGCCATGTGATGTTGTCGATTGCCGTGTTGGTTGGTGATTCAGTCTTTGTCCCAGCGAGAGAAGTTCTTTGTGTCAGGTGTTCTTCCAAGCTAAGAAGGCAACCTTTGATTTCATCTTATCTTTCAAGTCACTTCAGCCTTATATGTCTTGTGCTTTATGGTCTGCTATGTGCAAACAAATGGATGCTGCTACCCATTTCTTTGCTCCATCATCGCTTGATTCAATGGATCCACATTTGGCTATCGGCTGATGACATTTAATTTGCCGTCACAATTTATTGAAGCATATGTTAAATTGCTAAGACATGGAAACTAAGGAATTATTTTTTGATAAGGGACCATTTGGTCGGTCGACGATTGATATGACCCGTAAACTCACGAAGAATTATCCACTTTGGGTGATGGGCGTACCCATACGATTTTATCCTTTTGAAACATGTGAGCTCCAAAAAACACTTCTAAAAGTAAGAGAGATTTGACGGACTTATGAGCTCTTGGTTCCCATACTCCTCAACCAATATGAGACTAAATGGTTTTATCAGTATTTCCTCCCGTAAGAGAGCCAAGAGCTCATAGCCGAGGTGCACGGCTCGGGAGCGAATTCACTCGATCGAGGTGCAGGCATCGGGCCCTCCTTCTAGTGCCAATCTGATAAGGGACCATTTGGTCGGCCGACTATTGGCGCCCCTCGTGCTGACTTGGCATCGGGATCCAAAATATGTGTTATCGATTTTCAAACCTAAATATCAAATAAATAAGTTAATACAATTATTTTAAGTGTGTGTTGGAAGATAATATGCAAAATATGAATAATATATTTTCGTGATTCTGCGTTTCCTATATATATTCATAAAAAAAAAATTAAATTCTAAGTTCTCTTGAATTTACTTTAGTCTCTCATCTCTAAGACTCTCAGATGAAAATTTCTGGCATCCTCTTACAATCAAATCTTAATTTTTAGTATATAAATGTTGTTGGATGGCTCATAAAATCTTAAACACCGTCCTTATTCACATCATATTTTAGTATAATAGAAGCAACGTTGATGAACATGGCTGAGATGAAACATTGCATTCATCGGAAACAATCCATGTAATCATGTGAAACCGTTGGGGAGGAAGACATGTTCTTCTTGTCGTGGGACTCGCTGTCAATTCTTGATGAGAAATATATATTTTTTTTTGTGAGAAAACCCAGTGATTGAGCAGTCGCACCAACAAATTGGTAGCCATCAAACTGAGCCGGCGACAGCCGGCTTCAGGTCATTCCTATCCATGTTCATCACCTCTCTTTCTCTTCACGGTGAAATGGGCTGTTCCTCACGATACCTCTTACCATAAATCTCCCCCTGACCTCCGGGCTTCGCTGCAGTGCTCTCTTCTGTGGTGGTAAAGAAACAGAGGATTCTGAAGCAGAGAATTGTGATTTGAGATGGGTAGCTTGGGAGATGCTTTGACCATGGAGCTCTTTCCTGCTTCTTCTGACCCTGTAATGATTGAGCTCAACCGGTTGGAGAATGGTCTCCTAGGTATGCTTGTACTTGAAACTTTTTCCTCCATGATTTACTTTTCTACTTGATTATTAATTGAATAGCAAAGGGAGAAGATAGAGATATGATCCAGAATTCTTGGTCTTAACATTTTAGATGCTGCCGTACTTACATGCATCATCACCATTGTATGAAGAATATATATATCCTGAAATGAATTGAAGCTCTGCTTCAATTCATTAGAGTTCTTGAAAGAAGACTGGTAGCCTCTTCAAGAATCGCTTAGTAGCTTATCAGAGAGAGGTTGGGTTAATGGATGAGTTTATTCTCATCCGCAATATGCACTTTTCGATGATGTAATGGTTATACTGTACAGAGAAAGTGGTGTTGTGGATATCAACATCAGTTTCGTAGTTCTTAATCATTAGTTCGAAGCAGAGAGAGAACGTTCTTCGACTTGAGCTGGTTCATCCAAGTTTTTTGCCTGTGTCGTCTGCCAATTGGATCAAACGACAGAAATGACCTCTTTGCTTGTTGCAACATGTTTTGATCCGCTTCGATGAACTCGTCTAAGTTGCAAGCTTAATACGCAGAAAAGGAGAGGGAGTTGGGAGTCGCCAAATGCGAGATCAAGACACTGAAAGCGACTGAACTCTCGAAGGATAAAGCTGTGATGGAGGTAAAGATGGTGTCGAAGAATGTTTTGATCTATGGTCTTGTGCAACTACTCTTTCACGTCAGCTTCACCTTAACCCTTGTGTGTCATGTTCTCCAGCTAAGCAATGAAGTGAAGAAAATGGATGAGAAGCTCAGGACGACCGAGAAACAACTCGAGAACAAGGTTCCAATACTGTGAACACATTTCTTCTAGCGTGATCAACCTTTGAGCGATTGAAATCATCATTTGATGCGTTGCAGAATCTTGAGATCAAAAAGCTAATCAACGAGAAGAAGGAGGCGTTGGCTGCACAATTTTCCGCAGAAGCGGCTCTGAGAAGAGTACACGCAACCCAGAAGGATGAGGAGCTCGTCCCGGTTGGGGTTCTTACGGCACCGCTGGAGTCTGATATCAGACAGTACAAGAACGAGGTACTAAGCTGCGGCACCTCAGATACCACTGCGAGATTAATGAGCTCTCACGTCTTCTCCATCACCGTGCAGATTGTGATGCTTCAAGAGGATAACAAGGCTTTGGAACGACTGACGAGGTCCAAAGAGGCAGCACTGGTCGAAGCAGAAGCTCTTCTGCAGAGCGCTCTGGAACAGGCGATGAGCGTAGAGATGGTGCGCAACAAGAACCTCGAGTTGAAGAGGCAAATGGAGATCTGCCAGGAAGAGAATAGAACTCTGGAGAAGACATATCGTCAGAAGGTGGTCGAGGTTGAAAGGCTCACCAAAACCATTACCGAGCTCGAGGAATCCATTCTCGCGAGCGGTGTGACTGTTAATGCAATACGCGATTACCAGCGCCAGATTTCCGAGTTGAACGTAAGCATCAAAATTGGGCTCTTTGTGTTCCTTCTCCTGATGCTAAACTTTGTTCGTGATCAACTAATATCCAGGAGGAGAAGAGGATGGTTGAGAGGGAGCTCGCGAGGGTTAAAGTTTCGGCAAGTAGAATGGCCACAGTGGCAGCTAACGAGTGGAAGGATGACAACGACAAAGTCATCCCTGTCAAGCAGTGGCTGGAAGAGAGAAGATTTTTGCAGGTATTCCATGCAAGTCGTCTTAAATGTTCAATAGCAGTAACACAGTTTCTTCCTCGAGTTCTCTAAGCGTATGCTACATTTCCAGGGGGAGATACAACGATTACGGGATAAACTAGCTTTAGCAGAAAGAACTGCTAAGGCAGAGCGCCAATTGAAAGTAAGATTCTCTCTGTGCAATCTACTGTTATTTATGTCTGTCCATCATCACTGAGGTTAACGTACAATTGCAGGACAAACTGAGCTTGAGGTTGAAGACGGTAGAAGAGTGTTCGAAGCCTTCTGGTCTTCCAGAGAAGCAAAGTGAGCTTTCTGGGGGAAAGAAATATGGAGTAAAGAAGCGATCTGCATCGAGGCCAAGGGCTTCTCATGCAACCAAGAACGCATCAGTACTACAGCAGCCTCACTCGATCTCTGGAAATGGTGATAAGATCTTTGATGGAAAGAATCCAGTTCAGAAGAATTTGTCAGCTCCAAGAAGCAGGTCATTCAGCGACAGCGAGAAGGAGAATGCAGAGACGAACGTCAAGCCCAATGGACATGTGGGTGATGATGTGGTTGCTGGTAAAACAGAGCTCACGCATGAAGTCAATGCCAAGGAGTGCGGACACATCAAGTCAGAGATGAAGAGGCTTGGAGTTGACTGTGAAGATATGGTGTCTGGCTTCCTGTATGACAGATTGCAGAAGGAAGTACTGAACTTGAGAGGATCTCAGAAGGATAAAGAGAGTCTACTGAGTGCAAAAGATGATGAAATTAAGGTCAATACAGAAGCATTTCATATGAAATTATTCAGTTTTTGTTTCTTTTAATTACATAAACTTGCTTTGACTTCAGATGCTCCAAAAGAAGGTGGATGTTCTAACGAAGGCTGTGGAGATGGAGCTAAAGAAGACAAGAAGAAATGCTGTGGCTCGAGAAAGAAAGATGTTGGCTAAGCCAGAGGATAACAAGCACAATACTGACATCTCAGAAAGGTAGGCACTTGCTCTCCTAATGGTGTGTACAAACCTTTTCTTATTGAGTTGTTCTCAAGGAAAAGTCTAAGATCAAATTCAAAAGAAAAGCTTAATTTATGCATGAGAAGAATGTCCTATGATTTGACAGAATTTATGCATGTTATTTTCCTTTTTTTTTTTTTAATCTGCAGGTATGTGAGGCAACTTGAAGTTTCAAAAGGTTCTACAGTTTAGAAAGTTGATCATAGCATCCAATAATGGGTCTATCTCATGTACATTTTCAGATTGGTCATCATAAGAAAGTTTAGTGGAAGATATGCAACTCTGTTTCTTTTTTCTTCTTCATTTTTTTCCCCCTCTTGGAATGTAAAACCAGATGTGTAGCAGAGTGTTGTTAACATTGTAATGGAAGTAAAGTACAAGAAGCAAAAGAAAAATGTATTGAATAATCTACATAGAGCAATGTCATGATGCTACAGGACTGCTAATACAGATTACATCTGATGATATTGAGCTGTACTCTTGATAAACATATAATAAGATCTGATAACTTTTACAATCACATTCCCAAATTGATTAAACCAAGTCGGTGCTATTTTACCACCTTTGCAAATCATTAAGGCCCTTCAAAAAAATTGGCAACATAGTATTTTGGGTTCACTGAAGCATTAAACTGGTACTAGAATGCAGATATGCAGACATCCACAAGGCACTGTGGCACATATAACAGAACTAAGATGACGGGATCAAGCATAAATATCTGTAGAGATTACCGCTAGTATTTGTAACACAAGAATATTTGCATGTGTTAGAAATAAAAATGGCATCCCATTCGAGCAGAATAATAATCCTTAAGGACAGTTCTCATTTACCAAAATGTGCAGCCTAAGCAGCAACTACATCAGACGAGCTCCTTGACGCCAACCATGACTGAGCTGCAACTCTTGTGGTCAGAAACCATCCAACCTTATCTGGTGCTTCATGAAATGGTGCATTGATTTCCCTCAAGTGAGACTCCAAAACAGATGCTAACCCTTTCTCTGAATATTTATGCTTCCCATGCCCTGTGTGGATACCAAGTAATGGAGGCAACTCCTCTCCGTTCTGTAAGGAATTGGCTAGATCATTCATCCAGACATGTAATGCGGTCAAAGCTGCTCCGAGCGAGAGGCTCCTCACATGTAAGGACCACTGTGTGGGAGATCTCGATTGAAGATCTCTATATATCTCAAGCCGGATTGCCAGGTCCAGAAGCACACAAGCTCTTTCCAATTGATCATGGTTTACACAGAGATCTATCAAACAGTTACAATAAGCTTTTTTCACTTCACTACTTACGTATTGAAAGAGTTCTTCAGCTTCTCGCCTGACTGTCTCATTGTCAGTTCCCTCAGCCACCAGCATCTTTACTAGAGAACCCAACTGATGGTTAGCTCTTTCGATACAACCAATGATCTTCCCCAATTCTTCTGCTGGTGTCTGTGTTGCCACATTCAAAAGACAGCCACAAAACCGATCATCGGGTCTTATCCCCAGCTCCAAAAGCTTGTCAAGCGATTTAACCACACTATCAGTCATTTGAGCCTTCCCGTAGCACTGAATAAGAGATGTAAGCACAAAGATATTAGGCTGAAATCCCGCTTCCAACATGTCATCCAACAAACCCTCCGCCTCAGACACCTTTCCACTACAACAGTATGCCGTGATCAAAGATGAGTAACTCCAGATATCAGGTCGGCATTCGTCTGGCAGCTCCTTCATTTTTCTAAATATTTCCACGGCTTCGTCAACAGAACCAATATCAGCACACATCGATAGAAGCATATTGTAAAGGATCACATTCAGCTCCATTCCCCTTTCGTTCATCTGCTTGTACACTCCAAGTGCATCTTCGGCATATCGAGCCTTGCTATATGCTCGTAGAAGTGCAGAATATGTGGCTCTGGTAGGCACCAACCCCCGACTACTCATCTCCCGATAAATAGTCTTAACTTGCCATGGCCTTCCGGCCCTCCCCATGGAATCCAACAATGTGTTGTAAATTACCACATTAGGCTTCACACCAAGAGCCTTCATTTCCTCATACACATTGAGTGCCCCATCAAAATTACCAGACACGCTATAAACCCTAATCACCGTCGCAAAAGTCACAGGATCAAGCCTCCACTTTTCATTGCGGGCGCGATCGTACAACCCAAGAGCCATCTCCACATTGCCAGACCGGCCATAAGCATCAATCATGGCCGAGTACGTGATGTCATCCGGGTGGCATCCAAACTCAGGCATCTTCTCGAACCACTCCACCGCTTTTGCAGGCAAATTACAGAGCCTGGCACAGCTAATTGCGGTCGAAAACGTCACGTTATCCGGCTCGATTCCCTTCTCCATCATCTCCTCCCAAAGGGCCTCTAGGCCATTCCAGTCCTTGCACTTCCTCAGCACCTTAAGGGTGACATTATAGAGAATTACCTCCTTTTCGAGTTTGATCCTGCTCTGGAACCACCGAAGCACGAGGACGGCGTTTTGGGAGTTCTCCATGGAGTTGAGGATGATGACAGCGTCCTGCTCGGGCGGGGCGTCACCCAGAGAGGCGAGGACGCCGGAGACGGCGGGCTCGGTGGGGTCGGAGGAGTCGAGGGAGGTGGCGAGACGGGCGAGGCGGGCGTAGCGGGAGTCGGAGGACCGCTGGCGGAGGCGCGATGCGTGGGGGCTGTTTGGGTTGACCCATATAGAGTTCTTGAAAGGCGGGTTGGGGTTCGGAGGAGGAAGACGGGAGCGGGCATCACCGTCATCGAGGGAGGACGAATCAGGAGAAGGTAGAGGAGATGTCTGAGGGGTGGTGGGGGTTTGGACGGAGGCTTTGGGTGGCACGTGGGGGTGAGGAGGAGAGAGGAAGGGGAGGGAGATGGGATGGCAAGGGAAGAGGCTCCTCCTCCTGCTGCAAGGGGAGGAGACCTGGAAGAAATGGGGGGAAGAAGAGGAAGAGTGGACATGGGAAGGAAGAGGAGCCGCAGGGGAGATGTGGAATGCCATCACTGCGCACTGTTCCTTTCCTCTCTGGGCTCGGTGAGCGAGGGCTTCTGCTGGGGTTTGCGTGGGTAGGTGAGTGGGTGGCCGAGAGGTATCTGATGCCACTCGATCTTATCAGCTTATACCCTTCGCCTCAGACCGTTTCTGAAAGAAATAAAATAAAATTCTCCTGCCACCTGGGCTGAGTTGGGCCAAAATCTGCTTAGATAATGGGCCGAACGGGCTGATTCTAGAAGACCCGTTATAGGGCCAGTACCAGGAGGACAGGCTGCAAATGGATCGGATTCGGATTCAATATAGACCTTCGCAATTCGGACCCGAAGAAACCATGTGGGCCCAAATTGTATCACGGAGAATGAGGCGATAGTTGGCGGTGACAAAAAGAAATTGCCCAATACAAATTTACAAGTGGATGACAGCGTCAGCCAACACCGCGGAGTAGCACATCCGCCCACCAAATCCATCACTAACTATGCCACCAACCGAGGGGTTGCGGAAACCCTATCAATCGAATTCGATCACCTCTTTCCTCGGTCCCCTCTCCGTGTGACGACGACCCCTTTTAATGGTGGAAGATATCGAACAATTCCGTGTAATTAATGCGTTATTACTCTTCCATTCATACAAATCCTCCATACTTCACAACCATATCGTGATGGATGATGATGATGATAATAATAATAATAATAATAATTCCACAAACCTTACATTTAGAGTGCTCGTTATAACCTTGCAAACAGAGAGAGAGAGAGAGAGATATTAGGTGATTACATCACGCTGCAGGTGGATGGATCCTCTTCGCAGAAGAACTGGTAACTCTTGCAAGGTGGTGCGTAGTAGGGCCCGCCGTAGCCCATCGGTGGACCCACCTGCTGGGGGCCCGTCACCCTGCCGCAGGAGCAGCACCTGCAGCCGCCGTGGTAGCTCTCGTAGCTCGGCCTGTGGCAGCACACCGGCCCCGGCGGCCAGAAGTAGGGCACCACCACCGGCTCGATCTTGATCGTCTCCTGCTTCTTCTGCTCCTTCTTCTCCTCTTTCTTCTCCTCCTTCTTCTCCTCTTTCTTCTCCTCTTTCTTCTTCTCCTCTTTCTTCTCTTCCTTCTTTTCTTCCTTCTTCTCTTCCTTCTTCTCCTCTTTCTTCTCCTCCTTTATATGGATGCTCTTGATCACCTTGCAGGCCTTGCATCGCAGCTTCTTGGACATCTTCTCAGGATCGAAGGGGCCAGAGATCGTCACCGTCCCGTTCTTCTCATCATAGGCTATGGTCTTGATGTTCTCCTTTTCTTGAGCAACCAACACAAACACAGAGATAAAGATCCACATGTACGTCAAATTTTCTCCCTTGTAAGTGACATCAAGGAATGATCATGATGTTTCTAACCTTGGATTTTGCATAGAGTCTTCCTGATCTTTTTGTAACAGATGTGGCAGTCAAGGTCAACCTTCAAGATCAATGTCGAGATCTGCAATAAGATTGTGTAAACCGATTGATCGAAACATATGGAAGTACACAAAAGACCAGCCGTGCTGTGGAAATATGCCACCAAAGGAGAGCACCAAATGATGACCACAAATCACGAGACATACTGTAACATACATACAAGGAGGAGGAGGAGGAGAAGAAGAGCTACAGTGGACTGACAAGAATTGCCTACCTTCCCTGCCATCGCGTAAGTGGATTGAGATCCCACCTCCGGAGAAGTATTCTAGGCTGAGGAGAGGGAGGAGGGGGGTCGCTCCTATATAGCAGTATCCCGGGCATCCACCGGCAGCCAATCACCTAGTGTTGGGTGTCCCATTACCTTCCTTATGTCAAACCTGTGCGACGTTTTCAATTGCCCGTCGCATGTGCCATTAATTCACTCGAAGCAGACACGCAAATGAGTTGGGCGGCACAACAGGGCCAGCCAACGCTGCTATGAACCCAGCCAACACAGCCTGATGGGAATAGGTCATGGCGTGGTCTTCATCACGTCACCATGATTCTCTCCTCCGAAGAGGACAAAGGCTTGTCCTGAATCGGATGGATGAGTCAAGGATGGCATGCGATTAACTTTACACTCGAGTTTTAGCCCACAGGATTTGGCTGCTTCATCGTCAATCTCATTAAAAGGGTTTACAAGCCTTGCTATGGATGATGCTTCGAAGGCAAGATATGGTGTCTGCACCAAGGCATCGAGGACGTCTCTCTCCATTATAAATGCACAGATGGAATCGACTAAGCTCGGCATCAGGATATAATACATCTCCATTGGCAGAAGCATCTGCTTTCCTGTACCTCCATGTATTCATTCCTACGAGGATACTTCCTTTTACGTAGCAGAAATGCATGTATACGGTGGGTAGCAAAAGGGGTGGTAGAACTTCTCAAGTCATGATATGACCCAAGTCATCATCAGTGTTTGTCCAGAGCTCAAGTGTAACATCAGAGTAAATATGGCAGCCAATTGACGAACAATGATGATTGGAAGCTGTATCCATCACATTTCCCTCTCTGACGTTTGAATGCGAAATCTACTGGACCAGTTTTTGGAGGTATCCAAATATCTGGATATAAATAAAGATCATATTAATGGGAAAGTTTATTTCCAAGGACATGTATGTTATAGTATAGAAGAATGTATACATCTTTTCAAAATTTTGTAACTATACATATGTATATAATAAATATTATATGCAAATTTCCAAGGACATAATTATATAGCATTCTATACTTACTGAAATATTAGTACATTTGCACATATCCCCTTTAATTTTTTTTCTCATTAATATTTTTTTAAAAAAATATTTTTTTCATTACATTTAAATGACATAAAAGGCGTTTTCATATGTACTCCAACATAGGATCTATGAATTGTGCAACAGAGGTTACTACCCACTAAAATATCTCAGTAGAAATTTTCCTAACTAATATCACTTCATCATTATCTTTTAAAAAAACTCATATTCTCTCTATCTGGTATCAATACCTTTTAAATCATGTAAGAATTTGAATCTAACCGTTGAGACAGGACCCGAGATACTTTCAAATAGATACAGTATGCTTTTGAGAAATATTATTAAAGATACATACTCTCAAGAGGAATACATATCGATATAAATACTTTAGGGTTGGGTCAATAACTGATGATTCCAGATTTGAGAGCCTTATGATATACTTGCTAGTACACATATAAGCCAATCATATGATTGATCCTTTTTTTTCTTCTTATTATTATTATGATATTTTTTTATTTTATATTGTTTGATACATAAATATATTATGATGTCCATAGATTTATGCAATGAGAATCGGATCATGATGAGATCATAATAATAAGATCAATTCATCTTTAAACATAGACCCTAAATAATCATGATCATAGGTTACTCGAAATGGACATTGAGATAACTTGAGTATATTCGTCTATATGATAAAGGTGGTTAGTCTCATAACTGCTCATGTGGGGATACTGAGGTTACAGTGTATGTAATCATTGGAGAATGAGTTCACTAATTGATCCACTCACAGAATGCTATATAGTTGACGATACCTCATTACAATAATTTCGTCATTCCAATGGTATACTTGATCCTTAGACTTAAGACATAAAGGATGTCCTGTATGAATACTTCACTCTTTGATATCAGACTTATAGGTTTGAAAGTTTCAGATCTAGTACAACTGGTCATCGGAAGTGACAATCAATTTTACAATGACTATTGAGTGTCAATAGAGGATCATCTGCTCTCGGTATTATGAGAGGAACATCATATGTGTTATTACTCAAACAAATCCTCGACTAAGGTCATTCAGATTGAGAGAGAATGAATTCTTCGATAGAATCCAATTAGAGCGAGACTCAAGGAGAAACCGTATACCCCTGAATTCCTACGTATTTATGGAAAAAATCATATATCCGATTACTCAAAAATAAATTATGATAAAAATAAATACCTTGTAGATATTTTTACCAAGCATTTATCTTATCAATAATTACTTGTATTTCGATTTAAGATTGATATCTCAAATGAGAGCATCTCGAGGGCATATTAAAAAGGATATTGTTGAAAACAAATAAATTATGATAAAATTATTATGATCCTCTCTCAATATTTTGATAATATGTCAAGATAGTCAATTTTTCTAAGACCAA
>LVTN01001943.1:18067-31259 GCA_001649415.1 Musa itinerans | reverse complement strand
TATATATATATATATATATATATATATAACAAAGAATATTTCTATTGGCAATCCTTTTGCTATTTATGATCTCATTTGAATAATTTTTAATATTTTTAAAATATTTTATTTATAAATAAACATAAATATTTTTTAGTTATTATTTAATTCTAACGATCTCTTCCAACTCCTTTCATACAATCATTTTTTATTTCCCTTCTTCTCCATCCTCCTATTATTATTTTTCTTCTACTATTAATCGTTAGATCATTTATCATCTATGTAAAATGATAAAAAAAAATTCAAATTGAAAGATTCGATGATAAAGAGGAGACGGTGAGAAATATATTTTTTACTTTTGCTAGACCGATTTAGCATTTTTTTAGATTTATAAGACATCAGGTTACAAACCCGAAATTTAATATTATGGGTGTTTCTACAATAATATAAAAAATATATTTTTCTTGGGGGGGGTTAAGTCTGCATCAATCTAGAAAATGTAATATTCTAGATTCAAAATATGATAATTAAAGGATTGTGAGAAATAAAAGTATGATTAATAATTATAAGATTGTACATAGTAAAATTATAATTTTTTATGTGCGTTTGTAGGAAGTAAGGAGGTTGACAATAGCAAGAAAGAAGAAAAAAAAAAGCAATATTATTAAATATAATTTCTCAATTATTAATCATACTCTTATTTCATACGCAACAGTAATGCTGCGTCCCGTCCGACCATCTCTGATGAGTTAGAATATGATACAAAAAGAAAAAGAAATTATATAGAAAGAGTTGAATGATGATTGAAATTAAGTGATAAGTTAATGATATGTATGTGCATTTGTAAAGGATAATGTTATGAATATTAAAAAAAAATAAAATACGATTGAAAATAAAAACAAGGGATTTGTGAATAGGAATCTTCAAAATAAAAAAAATCATTCTAACTGATAGGGGTAATAATGGTGGCGTGACGTGTCACGACGACTGCCCCACCTGGGTGCCACTCTGCCCAATAAGGAAGGCAATAAACGCTGACTCGACATGCGCCGACGCCATCCGCTGTCAGGCAACGACTTCCGACCCCGCGCGCTTGACCACAGCAGGGGAGGACGACAACCGACCCTCGCCCATACCCTGCGACGGTCCCGTTCTCCACGCAACGTCAGTAACAGCGTCAGACGCCGTCAGAGGTACGATCCTGCCTCCCACAAGCGGGCACATCAGGTAATGCCAAACTACCCTATAAATACCCCTGAGCCCTAAACGGAAAAGGAGGAGGAACCGCTTCTTGCTTAAATCTCCTCTCCACATCTTCTAACTTGATCGTCGGAGGGGTCGGGTCGAGCCGCCGACCCGACCTGTGTGCAGGGGCGAAGACGAGGCGTCTCTCACCGGCGTGCAGGCGAGGAGCCCCTTCCCGGAGGAAACGACAACCCACCCTCACGACCGAACCAACCCGAGCCGGCGACCCCCACAGTCCCGAGGAACCCCCCTGGGAGATCCCCGCCATTCGGACCCTGAACCAGCCGCGACGGCCCCGAGACCACGGCATAAAACTGTTTGCACTAACACTAACCTTTGAGGTTGACCGCAAAGATTCCCCAAGCTAAGCTTGTTGTAGGACAGGTTGATGGTCTTCAGAGCAGGGAGGCCTTCCTGAAGCTGCCCGGCAATGGACTTGAAAGCTGGTTACTCGAAAGATCCAAAGACTGAAGCCTATTTAGCTCGGCCATAGACTCCGGTATGGTTCCAGTGAGAAGGTTGTCGCTTTGAGAAAGATTGCTCAGAGACACCGGCTCGCCGATCTGGGATGGGATGTGCCCGGCGAGCTTGTCATGACTCGAGTCCATGAGGCTCGTCTTTGCCAAACTGCTCAAGGGAAAGGTCCAGCTTCAAGATTGGCCGACGAAGTCGGGGACCAAGCCGGACAAGCTGTTGTGGTCGAGATCAAGGACGGTCAGGCGATGAAGGTCTCTGTCAGCTGACGGAACAGGACCTGTTATGCCATCGCGTGCCAAGCATAAAGATGGCAGGGTTCCAAGGAACTTTAAGCTTCTGGGCAACTGCCCCGTGAGTCTGTTCAGTGACAGAGACAAGTTCTGCAGAGAGGTCAGCCTGTGCAGTTCCGTGGGGGATGCCGCCTTCAAGCTTGTTGTCGTGGAGGACCACATGGCGAAGCTTGGACAGTTTCCACAGGCTCTTGGGGATGGTTCCATGCCGATGATTATAGCTATCAAGGAGAACGTTACGTAGGGTCGGGGAAACTCCAGCGCCAGTAAACTCTCCAAACAAATTAAAAGAACTATTGCCTGACCCTATCGAAACTGATACCAGGGTTTGTTCAACGGTTGAAGTCTCTGTGAACGGAGGGCTACATATCTGCACAGACTTTGGTGGATGCATGAACATGTTCATATTTCAGTCGACTTGCATGCTGTTGAGAAAGACGGATGAGTCTTTTAATGTGGACCTGCGTAGACTTGACTGGAAAATCCATGAACAAGGGGTCATTTGTTACGAGGTTCTTAATTTCAAGTGTATGAAAAGAAGAACAGTTTAATCCTACAGAGAGCAATGAGACATGAATGGGAGTCAGTCTGGGATCAAAGATCTTCCCATTACCATGATACAACTACATAACCGTTTTATTTCATTGTCATAATAAAATTGTCACAAGGAGTCATTTAGATCTAAGAAGCATGGTATACAGAAGAAAATAATTTATTCAATCACCGAGAGTCTTTTAACATGGAACTCCCCATTTACAGAAGCAATCTACAAGTTCTGGTTTCTAAATGAAAACCATTTGAGACTTTACAGCTAAATATGTGTGGCTATATGAACACAAAACTGCATTGAGACAACTCCAAGTCCGAAGCTCAAGATACAGACATACTTGAAGACACAATAACTTTAGTGAAGACTTTAAACGAAAGGTGCACTTACCTTCTTATGGTTGCAAATAATTGGCAGTTGATCACGCACTAGAACTTGCCCATAAGCACCTGTCGTTAAGTGTTGTCACATTGTCGTGGTCTATGTTTCAGAAGAAGAAATCAATCATACCTTCACTTTCACCTAAGCTGCCATCAAAATTTGTTCTACAGCATTCAGGAAACTGCAAACCAGCTTGCTGGCAACCCAGCCTTGTAATATGAGGGCACGACCGCAGGTCAAGGTACTCCAGATACTTGCAGAACTGCAATATGGAACCCACACCAGAAATTGTGATCTTCAAGCAGTTACTCATCTTTAGAACTTTCAGTTGGGACTCAAATCCTCCCATTTCAAGCGAATGGAAAGCCGAATCTGTAATCTTGTCACAGCAACCGATGTCGAGAGCCGCAAGATGTCTACAGTTTGACAGCACACATTTCAAGGATGAGTCAGTGATGTTTAAACACCAGTCCATCCTAAAACTCCTTAAGCTGTGGCAACAAACAAGTGACAGAGATTTTATGGATTCATCTGAAACATCACGGCATCCACCAATTACGACAGTCTCAAGGTTATGGCAGAAGTGAGCCAATGAAAATATGGATTTATCACCAACTCTGAAACAGTCCAACATCTTGAGAACCTTCAATGATGATGGTGCAACCTCAGCAACTCTTGAGACTCCAACATCACTGATTTTAGTGCATTTACTAACATCTAAAGACTTAATATGTCGACAACCATCAGCAAGAGTTGAGAGACCAATGTCGGTTATGTTGTTGCATCCTGCCAATCCTAGATCTTCTAGGCAAGGACAGCTCTTAGACAGAGATTTTAATAATTCATCTGTTATAGATTTGGATCCAGTTACATGCAACCTTTTTAAATAAGAACAACCCGAGGCGACAGCCACCAATCCTTTGTCAGTAACTTTTTTACACTGGGAAACATCAAGGGACTGAAGGGACGGGAGGCCATTTCCCAGAGTAGTCATCCCAACATCAGTAACACCTTTGGAACAGAAAGGAGATAATCTATATTAGACTACTTAAGTCTGAAGGCAAAACAACCTATTTTCTACTGATGAGGGAAAGGTGATAGCTGGATTAAGTGAAAAATAAAAAAAAAGAAAGACAAACTTGCATATAGTGACAGATTTCATTATAAAATATGACTTACCAAAATTTGCATGTCTCCGTAAATAAGAAGATAACTATAGTATTTCATCACAGATACAAAATATACAAGACACCATTAAGAAACAGCAGTAATCACAGATATCTAAAATCAGCTACACAGTATCTTAACCACTGTTGCGGTGGAATTATGAAGTTCCAGGAAGAAACTAAAAGAAGAAAACCCCACTAGAAAAGTGAATAGTATGATGAAATTTGCATTTAAATTACATCTGGTGAAATGACGTAAGAGTAGCTGAAAATACATTCACAGTAAATAAGCAGTAATAAACTATGAGAATGTGCACTTGAGTTAACCAGAAGGAGATGAATGCCCAAGTCGATCTCAGCAATCTTTTCCAAATGTTTTGCCAATCAATAATACAAACTCAGAAGCTTAAATTATAATGAAGAAAGACATTTTTACACTATATGATACCTCCTTTCTGTCCAAACAATTTTATCTATTGTGTTCCAGAACATTGAAAAGACATACTACCATATGGGCAGATCATTTAAATGGAAAAAAAATGACATATCTACCAAATTAATCACCAACAACCATTACCTAACATCAAGGTCCGATCTGTGAAAGCACTACATCCAAGCAAAGTGTAAATAGTTAAAGAAGTAGTTGTGCCTACCAAGTGATTAATTAATACCAGTACTTGTATTTTCTTTTACAAGTGCATAACCTAATAATCAATTAATTCATTGCAAAGACTCATCTAATATCATTTCCGCCATCATTGGTGGAACCTAACGAACACTCAGGGCTAACCATCCTGGGAAACAAAGTCGTCGTCTTTAAGATAAAGATCTAACCTTAACTACTCAAATTTAATAGAGACGATCAACAACCAAACAAAAGTCTATACCAAACGATTAAACCACAGATCATAACCTTCACGTGAGGCCAAAATGTCTCACCTTTACAGTTCTGAAGATCGAGAACACGCAAATTCTGGAATCCAGCAGCGATGACAGCAAGATCCGAGTCGGTAACTCCAGGGTAGAACGATCTCGAGGCGGACTGGGAGAGGTCGAGCTCCACGAGTCCCGGGAACCGGTCAGCCATCCGGCGGAGCATGGCGGGGCCGGCCCGGGCCCGGAGGCGGCGGCGTTCGGTGCTCTGAAGGCGGAGCCAGCGCTTGCATACGAGCCCGAACAGGTCCCGTTCCTCCTCCTTCTCCAGCTGCCTGAGCACCGCCCGGAGCTCGTCGTCGGTGAGGGCGTCGTTGATGCAGACCCTAGGCCCCTCCTCCTTCGGCCGGTCGCAGCCCTCCAGCTTCGCCGGGGCCATGGGAGATCGCGACGAAGCAGGGGGAATCGGCTCGGACTGGAACGAGCACGACGAGGAGGCTTAGGGTTTCGATCTGGAGGCACTCATCCTAATGGGCGCTCATTAAAGGCGTTCTCTTTCGTCTCCATCCCACATGGTTAGCACAAATAAGAAAATAGTTCACCTACGCGTCAGTCGCGTACCTGCCTGCCTACCTATTATATGATTAAAGAAGCTGATGGGGACCACTCTTATGCCGTCGCATTCTCAGATATAAGATGCCACGTCACCCTTCGTAACTCTCCCCGAGTGATAACGAGTCACGTGTCCCTTTGTCCGAGCCGAGAGCGGTCTACCAACTCGCCTTCGTTCTCCAAAAGAGGAGGATGTCAACCGTTGGATCTCTTCTCCAAACGCCCTTTGCGGGAAGTGGGAACCGTTTCTTTCTTCCGCCGTTCCTCTCGTCTCTCTCTCTCTCTCTCTCTATGTTTCTCTGTTTTCTTGAAGCCATTTCTTCTCGCTGCATTTGAAGTCGCATGTACGCTTCTTCCCTTTTCCCTATCTATTAATGGCAGCAATTACAGCTCTCCGTACACGAAAGGAAAGAAGAAAGCAATTAGAGTTCCTCATACTCCGCATTGCATGTTTGTTTGTACTAATTTAAATCATTTCTTTCTTTTCTTTTCTTATGTAATCTTTTCTTTTATTTTAATGAATTTTCTGATAAGTTTCTTCCTCAGAGAAGGTACTTGTACACTGCCATCAGACAAAGCTTCTGTGTTGGTCTCTCAGAGATTAATTAGGGTTGACCTCTTACCATAATTCACTACTGCATCCTTGTAAAACATGAATAAAAAATCAGTAATGTTCTGGATCAGGTTTTGTTGTTCTACATAAGGAAATAGATGGATGATTACTTGCGGTGATGGGATCTGTTATCAGTAAAGCTGCAAATGGTGTTGGAACTGCACTTGGGAATGCTTTTGTTGCTCCAGTTAAGACCATATTTGGTGCTTCATGCGAGTAAGTAGAATCAACAGCCTTGTTTTGCTGCTACAAACAACTCTTTACTGTCTTAACATACCCAAAGTTCTTCTTTTGCCTCTTCTTTTGATGCTTTAATCCTTGAAGATAAATCCAGAGCTCTCAGCTTTATGTTCAGACAACAGACCCATGCAATGGTGCAATGGATTTGTGATGTGATCATACTAATTTTTGTCCTCGTTTGTTTTGTGTCTCTGTAGGGGTATTTGCTCAGGAACTTGGGACATTACCTGCTTTATTGAGCATTTGTGCATCTCCAATCTTTTGAGGCTGTTGATGGTATCTGTGCTGGCTTATATAAGTAAGACTCCTTCATCCATTTCTCTGAAGCCTGAATAGATTAGCCACTGATATAGATATTAATACACTTGCAAATTTACAAATGTATAATAATATTTGTCGTGAGAGAAAAACACTTAAGACTTTGATCATTTGTTCTTTGCAGCTTTGCTCTTCATCTACCTGCTATTTAAAGTGGGAATACTCCAATGTGTATGCAGAAGTATCTGTAAGATGTCATGGGCAGCATGTAAGACATATTGGACCGCACTCAAAGAGATTACCTGTTTTCTGTGGCACAAGCTGAAGAACACCAAACGTACGTATCGTCGTCGATTCGAAAACGTGGAAGAAGGATGCAGTTCAAGCGAGTATGATTCCTCATCAGAGGATTACTTGGATCATCACAGAGGTGTTAGGAGGAGATCAGTGAGAGAGAGGAGGAAGGAACACATACTGAGGTCTCTGTATCCCACGAGGCAGAGCTCGAAAGGGAGAGGATATGCGAGGGGTAGTCGTCGCCATGTGAGATTGAAGACGAGGGGAGGTCTCTGTGCATGTCAAACCAGGAAGGAGTAGGAGCTCCAGTTTGCTCCAGCTTACCGGCAGAGCACACAAAAGCAGGAGGAGACTCATCAGGAAACCAAGAATCTGGTGATCTTTCAAGAAACATAGAATAAAAATGTCATGCAATTTCCATTCAGATTTCCAGAACTTGCAAAATGTCTTGCAATTTTGCTGCAGCATTCTTAAAATGTCGTGCGATTACAAACATTACAAACCTAAGTATTGTGGATTGCAGGAACTTCAATTGCTTCAAATGGAAAACTAAGATTTGACATCACGAGATAACCTCAAGTCCAAAAGAGAGCTCCAACACGATTTACACTACTTGAAAGCATAAAAAAGCACATGAAGATTTGGCAGGTAGATACTACCCTGCTTGAGTTCCATCCATCATGTGAAATCCCAATCTTATTGGCGTGCCGGAGGCGGCTCGCTCGGTTCTAGTTCTCCTTCTCGGCTACGGCGTACTCGGTCTCTGCGATGGCTGCCTCCGCCTCCAGCACCTCCTTCTCGGTCTTCTTCCCCTTCTTGGACTTGTAGTAGACGTCCATGAACGTCCCGATCGCCTTGTACTTCCTGCGGCAGTGGTCGTACAGCTCTCGATCGAACATCCTCCAGAAGTTGTCCTCGCTGAGCTCCGACACCGAGTACTGCGGTTGGAAACCATGGTTCTGGATCAGCCATTCCTCCAGCCTGTGCACGGCCTCGGCGCCGTCGAACTCCTCGCCTCTCAGCACGGGCCCGGGGGCGTAGTAGACGCCGATGTCCGCAAACATCTGCGCGAAGCTGGTGTCTCCCTGTTTCGGATCTAGCTCGAATCCAGGTTCTGGGTATACCATGGTCTTCACCGGGAGCTTGAAGAGGCGGTGTGGGCAAAGCCAGATCGGATAGACCTGAATCAAAACCCCAGCATTACATGCGTCACGGTGTGTAGCACTAGCAATTCAAGCAAGGGCAGCAGGAAGTAAAGACGGAAACCTACCTCCATTTCGCGGTGGAGGAACTCCAGGGCGTCGGCGACCTTGTGCATGGGCAGCAGCATGTCCTGTATCACATGCATGTCGTGGTAGTACTTCCTGATCGCCTCCCCCTGCGTAATCTTCATCAGGGAGATCTTGGGAGGCATCATCCACCCCATCAGCCACCGGAACCACCACTGGTCACCGAACGGCAGGATGAGCTTCATCTCCCAGAACAAGCTCCTGGTGTGCCGGTGGTAGTACTCCCGCGTCGGGATGTACTCTACGAACTCGCCCCTCTTCAACGCCGTCTCGGCGTGCTGATAGAACCACGGTTTGAACCACCACCCCACCCGGTTGATCACGTTCCCCTTCCTCTTCGCTTCTTCCTCGGAAGCGTAGGCCCCGGTCATGAACACCCCCTCCGTGGGCGTAAATATCAAGGACTCGACGAAATCCGGCATCTTCTTCGGGTCGCCACCTTTGGGTGCAAACGAGTCGGCGTAAGCCTGCGCCAGTTCCCCCAGGCTCCCCCTCACCGGCTTGTAGGTCAGCCTCATGTATTCCTTTACCGGTATGAGCTTGATTTCGGCTGACACCAACAGGCCCAGCGTTCCCTGAGACCAAGGAATGGCGTAGAAGAGGTCGGAGTACTCGTTGTCCTTGGTGGCTCTGACGACTTTTCCGTCGGCCAGGACGACCTCCAGGGAGACCAGAGTGTCGGAGAAGAGGCCGTATATGTGGGAGCTGCCCTCGATGCCGTAGCCATTGATGAGGCCTCCGACGGTGAGGTCGTTGAGCTCCGAGACCACCGGGAGAGCCAGATTCATGGGAACGGTGATCCGGCTAAGCTGGCCCATCGTCACCAGAGGCTCGACCTTGACGACCATTCTTTCCCTGTCGACGTCGAGGACGTTGTTGAATGGGGAAAGGTCGACCTCGAAGTGGCGAGCGCGCTTGTAGTCCACGTGGCGCATGCCGACGACGATGTAGGGCTTCCGAGCCGTGCACACGAGGCCGTCTTTGAAGGGATTCCGCTGCTGGAGGCGTTTCACCACCTTGTGGACGTTCTCCTCGTGCTCCTTCTGCCGCTGCTTGTACGGCTTCTTCTCGGTCTTCTGCTCCTCCAGGTAGGACAGGAAGTAGATGACGCAGGAGAGGGGCAGGACGACGAAGACGATGATGATCCATCGGAACTGGACCAGATAGTCCACCCAAATCATCTTCCTTTTGGGGCGGGGAGGTGCTGGCAGAGTAGACATCGCTTCGCCCCTGAGCTAAGAGAAGAAGACGAGAGAGCAACTAAAAGACTGCATTGTAAAGCCAGGTTTCCTTATCCATAAACAACAACTACTTGTACTACGCGAAGCATTAATAGGGTACTGATTGGGTCTAAAAGTAGATAAGCAGAAAGCATTTTGTTGAGAGCAATGCATGCAGCAAGCAAGGTTCCGAGAGGAGGAAGTAGGTGGCTCATGGTTACCTCCTAAACAAAACTAGCAGGAGAGCCCAGCGTGACTCGACGGCGAGAGGAGAAGCCTAGTGCCGCCTTAAATAAATAACACCGGGTGCCCTAAAACCGAGGCGATCGAGAGGGAGAAAGAGACGAGGATGCATCCGCCATTTGGAATCACGGGAAGGAAACGTGGAGCACGCTCTGGCCATCTCATCACGTGACACGTTACACCTCTCTCTCTCTCTCTCTCGGGCTCAGGCTACCGTGACCGTCTTTTAATGGCCGCGCGCAAGAGAGAGAGACAGTAACGATTCGTTTGTGGTCTTCGATGGTTCTCGGGCAGAGAAAAGTTGCAGGACTCCTTAGAACGTGGAGGAGAAGATGCCGGGGGGGTTGGTGGGAGACGGAGGAAGACGATAAGGGTATGGGGAGGTTGGTAAGCCATGGATTCCATCCTCATGGCGAAAGGCCCCTTCTTCCTACCAACCACCGAGTGACCTGAAGAGAGAGGAGATCCACTGGAGATTCATGGCAACCCGTGCGGCAGGAATGCATGTAAAGGGAGACATCTCCTTTTGTGTGTCCAAGAAACAGTATCATCATCATCATCACCGTCACTTAATCAATCCTTCACACTTGGAAGGACATATTTTCTATATCAAAATGTACAACGGTAAAATAGCTTATTTCCAAACTGGACGGAAATAGACATGTCAATCCCCAAAAGTACATCAAAATATACGGGACTAGAATGGTGAAGTGGATAGGGGTATATATGTAAAAGGACATTTGTTACTATAAAAGTCCGGCCCCATTTCTGGTCCCCTCTCCTCTGCCCGTCTCTCTCTCGGTTTCTACTCTTGCAATCGCGTTTTGGTCGGCCGCCCTAGATGCCGCCGCGCCACCCCCGGTTGCTTACGTAAGTCTTAACCCTAACGAGGCCACCGGCGTCGCACTAGGACAATTCAACATGTTCATGCGTATGAGAAACTCAATTATCTGTTGTATATCACCTGTTCGATGAAAGTTCACAATGAACTCTTTTTTAGATGATATGGTTTTTCTGATCTCTTATTTAATGTAGTAACAGTGTTAAGGTGTTTTGCGTGTTCTTTTGTAATATGTTGGGCTAATCTTAGCTTCTTTGGACGGCATCTTCTCTAGGTGCTAATTTAATCGAATGGCAAATAGCAAGTATGAGTATGTCAAGAAATTTGAAACCGATGACAGACTGTCTCCCTCCAGTTGGATTGTTGTCAGAATTGATGGATGCCATTTTCACCGGTGAGGCAACTTTTTCAGTGTACATTTTTACCCTAGTGTGGGTGTAGCTAATCTTTGTGCCTATTAGGTCTTCTTTATAGCTTTTGTTTCTTATCTCAAAATTATGGCTTTTATAGTTGCACTCAGATTCTCTGCCAAATTAATTTATTAAAATGTTAGATTTTGAGTTGTGGATCTGTAGATTTTTTAGCCACTATAAGATTGTCTTTAGATTAAACATAGGGAAGCATGAACTACGCTTGTGCATTCTGCAACTAGGAATCTTCCAAAAGTTGATGATAATTAAGCGGACTAATAATAATTGTCATCATTCAGGTCCATGTGGACCCTGGTCATCACATTTACTCAAGCTGTGTAATGAATCTGAAGGACCAGGAGTCCTTCATTGTCTCTTGGTCGGTAATAATGGTGAAGGCCACTACACGCATTGTCTTTTAGAATAACTAGCCTTAAACTGCATTGTACTACAGAATAATTAGCCATAGTAAAATGCGTTGGACAGCTTGGACATACAATTCTCAGTTAGAATTACAAATCTAATGAGTTAAGAATAATTGAATGGATAGAGGAGGGAACATGCTGAAATAACAAAAAGAGTTCCATATTGAAATATTGATTTCGTGATTATGTTATTTTTGTGTAGCAAATACCTAAATAAGGGTAGCCCGATGCACAAGGCCCCAGCTAATAAGGTAGCCTGCTACATTCTTCAAGCAGAATCTCTGCTTCCATATTCCTGATTCCTAAAACCCAACTTTTGTATTTGCCATGGTTTGAAGGCTCTCCTTCTCTGTTTAACCAGGTTATTTTTCCCATGACCAGATGCCTTTATATGTAGAACAAAAAAATTAATAGGTTATCCTTTCATCGTGTACAGGTAAATAAATATTCTTGATATTTGATTGTTGTGCTATTCAATCTGGTGTTTGTTGTCCATTTTGTTATATACTCATGATGGTAGGTTTAAGATGTCTTTGGAGTATTTGGTCAAAGTTGGTTAGATTTTTGTTCCTCTTATTCCATAATTATTCCATGTTTAGTTCTGATATTCTCTTGATCAGATTTTCTGCAGAACATGCATTTGCAAAGCCCAATGATGAGAATGCTTTGAATTTGATGAACTCATGTGCAGTCTCTATGCTAGAACAATTTCCTGACATAGTGTTTGCATATGGTGTCAGTGATGAATATAGGTATGGCCTTTGCTCCATGTCTCTGATATATCCAAATCCTATGTGTTATTTATTGGTGTGTATCACCTTTGGTATTAAAGGATTTTACTCAGAATATGTACCACATAGGGCTCATGTGTTTCTTGTAATCACATGTCTGATAAATTTCTGTCAGGTAACATTATTGCATGGGCTTGATTTGGCTATTCAAAATGATCAAAGAATGATATTTCTTCTCCTAGCTACAGTTCCATCTTTAGGTCCATGACTTCGTTATGCAGTAAAACCAAAGGCATTGCATACAATATGCACTGTGCATTTTCTTTGCCAATAAGGAGACGGTAACTAGAATGAATTAGCATAATGACCTCTTATTTGAGATCTTATTAGTTTGTGGCCATAATGGATCAAAAAGTAAACATTTCAACTGATTATCCTATTACAAGACTTAGATTAATCCAGTATGATTTTCTTTAATCACCTAAGGCATCCTTTTGCAGTTTTATATGGAAGGAAACTACTCAGTTTTACCAAAGACGGGCAAGGTTACTTTTACATTCCTTTTGCTTTCGTATACAGCATTATACACGTTCACATAACTCTTTTATGTTTTGTTGTAACCTAATTCATAGAGAAAAAGGTTCTAAGGTTCTAAATTAAATGTTTTCGTGCATTTACAATATTTTATAGTTTCACTCAGTGACCAGTTTCTTTAGATAATCTCAATGCAGCAAATTACTTTCACTTAGTGTATCCTATTTCACATCTGTCTATGTGATGAAGTGGAAAGAATTTTTTCCTCACAAGGAACTGAAAGGACCCCCTTATTTTGATGGACGAGTTGTATGCTACCCAAGAGCAAAAATTGTTCAGGATTATCTGGCATGGAGGCAGGTGGACTGTAAATGCACTAACGAAAGAATTATATCACTTTAAGGATTTATGAGAAAACATGTTGGAAGTTACTGCATAAATCAAGCATGCCAAGCCACATTCACTTCCACACTTTTGTCTCATTTTGCAGGTCACATAAACAATCAATATAATACATGTTT
>LVTN01001942.1:28113-43289 GCA_001649415.1 Musa itinerans | reverse complement strand
CTTTTTGCTAATGACAAAGGGGGAGAAAGAATTTCTAGCGTGCACATCACGAAAAGAGGCAAACTTGCTAGCTTGCTAATCTCAAAAAGGAAGCAAGAAGTGCTATCTTACAAATCTCAAGAGAAGCAATGTTTGCTAAGTTACACATTTCAAGAAGAGGCAAAATAATTCATCTTGCACATCTCAAAAGATGTAAAATTTTGCAAACTTTTTTATGTGTAAAATTTGATAGCTTACATACTATAAAATGATAAAAATTTGCTAGCTTGCATACTATAAATTTGTATACCAAAAGTGCTATCTTGCATATCTCAAGATGCAAAATATGCTAACTTGCACTTTGCAACGGAAACAAAATTGCTAGCTCAAACATTGCAAAGTTGTATTAAAAATCTAATGCATGATCTAGCATATTTCAAGAAGCAAGAGTTGCTTTCTCGAACATCTCTAATTTGCTAGCTTGCATGATGTAGAACTTGCTATCTTGAACATTCCAAAGAAGTGTTATCTTGCCTATCTCAAGAAGAAAAAATGCTAAAATTACATATCTAGCAAAATTTACAAACTTGTAAACATCAAAATTTTTGCTAGCTTACATGATGAATAAACTTGAGATTTATTATGCAACTATTTGAATTCTCAAACACTCGATAGTTGGAACTTCTCCTTTTTGTTGATGATAAAGGAGGAGAAGTATGATCATGTTATACATGATGGCGTGTTGCAAATATTCATGATGAAATTTGCAATAACTTAAATTCAGCTTGAATACAAGGTTCTATCAATAAGCCATATTGATAGGGGGAGTTTATTAGACTCCGGGAGTTAAGGTTAACTCCGTCATCGATTGGTTGTCATCATCAAAAAGGGGGAGATTGTTGAATCTCATATTTTGATGATGAAACAAATTGATAAGTGTTTATGATTTGATCTGCATTTTGAGTGATGCAGGATGCTTAGATCAGGATGAGACAATTAAAGCAGGAAGAATCATGTTGTGCCGGGGGAAAAAATGTCAGAAGATTGGATGTCGAGCCGGAGGATCGGTCGATGTATCGATAGTAGGCTTCGGGCCAAGAAGAGTGGATATTACACCAAGGATATCGGAGTTGCGGAGTCAACTGGCCGATTGGGCAATAGGCTGCAAGAGAGAATGATGCGCCGAAGAATCGGACGAAGCGTCGAGGGACCAATGATATGCCGGACAACTTGATTAATGCTTAGTATTAATTGTCTAGATCGAAGTGTAGTTTTACATGTGCAGGATTAACTACAAAAGCAAGGCATGAAGCAAACTGAAGTCCTAGAGTCAAGGACACAATTTTGTTGGGAGTTCGAGAGTTCGTCGAAAGTCCGGACGTTCGTCGGAAGTTCTGGCAGAACCAGTCGAGAAGTCTCGGAACTTGCTAGAGAAGCTCGTCGAAACTAGCCAAGAAGATCATCATGAAGTCTAGGAGCTTGCTAGGAGTCCGCCATAATATTGCCGAGAGATCATTGGAAGTTCGTCGGAAGATCGTCGGAAGCTCGCCGAAAGAATAGACTTATGGACTTGTTTAGTTCAGATTATGTCTTAGATTTCATAGTTAGTACGTAATTGAGTTTGGATTTGGGCCAACCCAATTAGGGGCCAACTAGACCCATGTAAGGACTATGTTGGGCCTAATGAGTAGCCCAAACAGTGCCCCAAGAAGTCTCACCGTTGTGGCACAGTCTTCAAGACTGTGTCAGGCGGTGGTACCGCTAGTTTGGGCGGTTGTACCGCCCCTAGTAGGGTGCCAAGCGGTGGTACCGCTAGTTTGGGTGGTGGTACTACCCAGCACTATCCCCCAGGCGGTGGTAACGCCCAGCGCAGTATTAGTCTCAGACTAACATTGGGCGGTGGTATCGCCCGTCCTAGGAAACCCAGGATGATATGTTTTTAGGCTCCAAGTTTGAATCAACTTGAAGCCTATAAATACCCCTCTCATCCCTGGTTAAAATACACAAGCACAAAGAGTTTAAAAGTGAGAAAATACTACTGGAATCTCTTTAGAAATTTCCTCCTCCACTCTAAGTTTAGAATTCTATAAGAGGAGTGTGTGTGCTTGTAAGAGGTTATCTCCTAAATCCAGTAAAAGGAGAAGAGGGGTGTAAGAAGGAGTTTGATCTTTGCCTATTAAAGGAAGATCAATAGTGGATGTCGATGGCCCTGACGAAAGAGGAATCGGAGGAGTGGATGTAGGTCACGATGACCGAACTACTATAAATCGGTTTGCATTTTATTTGTGCAATCTACTTTAACTGCAAACCTCTTTACTTGCTTTACATTACTACACATCTTCCGTACGCTTTCAAGCTATCTTTATGAAAACGCTTTCAAGTTAAGTTTTCGAAATTGATTTTCGTCAAAATCAGTTTTTATCGTACGAAGGTTTTTTAAACCGACATAATTTTTACTACTGCACTAATTCACCCCCCCCCTCTTAGTGCCGACCCCATTCCTAACATAGAGGTGTGAGGAAGGAATGTAAGAGGGCTTGGGATCAATTCTATTGCCAACCCTAAGTGCCTTTTTATAGGGCAGAGGTTACGGGCGGTGGCACCGCTAGCTGGGCGGTGCTATCGCCTGCCACCTGTGACAACTAGTGGTGCTACCGCCAGCTGGATGGTGCCACCGCCTACAAGCAGTGAGCACTGCTCACATTGGTGTGTGGTGCTTTCATAGGTGATTCAAATTTTGCAAGTCTTTTATTGTCGTCAAGCACACAACCTTATTTACATCGTCATGTAAAATTCACATCATAAGAGGAGAAGATTCGTATTAAAGATTGTACGTTCATGATTCATCATATAAAATTTGTACGCAAGCATCGTAAAAACTCATATGGAAAAATACATATGACTCATTGCACACACCATAAGATCATGATTCAAGTGAGTGATCTAAAGAATCAAGAAGGTCCGAACACAAATTCATGATCTTGTTGGATAGAATTCGATCCGAAAAAAAATTTAGGAGGGAATGTAGAAATCTGAAAAAGTTAGAAAGGGAACTTATGCATAAGAAATTTCAGGTTTGAGAGATCAAGATCAAGCGTTTATCACACAAGATTTCAAATAATTATTGCATCATGATCTTATAAGTATCATTTTGTAACTAACAGTTTTAATTCTTGTGATCCCCTTTTTATTATTTTGGCTAGAGAGCTTTATGAGTTATTTTGGATCTCTTGTCATAAGCCTTGAGCATCCAAAATCAAAGTATCATCTCATGCTCCTAGCTTGTGATAGTATATATTTTTTTACAAAAAAGGATGATTTTTAGGTACCCATTTGACCTTGTGTGCCTCAAAAATCGATCTACATATCTTATCATGTTGCATTGAGTCATTTGAGATTCTTTTATGAACCCAACTCAATCTATGTAGACTACATCTTTTAAGTGGACATTTATAGGTAATATGTCCGAGTTTGCAACAAAAGTTGCATTTGATGTGAGGTGAAACATGCAAAGTCGGGCCTTTAACAAAGGTGGTTGGATTTTGGTGAGAGCTACTCACAAATCTGATTCTACCTCTCCTTTGAACGTGACCCTTATTGGCAAGGATCATGTTCAAGGACTTGCTATCAACCTCAAATTTTTTCAAGGTTTCTTTTAGTAGCAAGTTTTCCTTTTGAAGTATTTCTAGTTCATCATATTTCGTACATGGAGCTAAACTATCATTGTGCTCAACTTTTAAACTATTGAAATCACTAACAAAGGAAGCATGCTCCTTTTTTAATAATTTATATTTTTTACTAATTAATTTGCATTCATCAAATAAGTCATGAAAAGCATTTAATAGTTCATCAAAGGATAAATTTGCATCAAATGAACTTGTTACCTCATCTCCAATGGCCATTAGTGCATAGTGAGCAACTTGCTCGGTGATGGTAGGCTCCTCTTCTTCAGATGCACTTGAGTCATCCCATGTAGCTTTGAGAGCCTTCTTCTTTGGTTGCCTCCTCTTTGCTTGGGGACATTCACTCTTGAAGTGTCTCGGCTTCTTACATTCATAGCATATCACTTGTTCTTTCTTAAGTTCAAATTTATTTTTAGTATCATTTTTTAATCTATTTCTTTTTACGAATCTTTTAAACTTCTTTGTTAAGAGTGCCACGTCATCATCAAAGTCCTCATCACTTGAGTTTTCTTTCAAGTGGTCTTCTTGTGTTCTCAGTGCTATATCCTTCCTATTCTTTGGAAGGGTGTCCTCAAGTTCTTCATGAGCTTTTTATGTTATTTCATAGGTCATTAGTGACCCAATTAGTTCTTCAAGAGGAAAATTATTTAGGTCTTTGGCCTCTTAAATGGTCGTGACTTTAGGGTCCCAATTCTTTGGAAGGGATCTTAAAATTTTATTAATAAGTTCAAAATATGAGAAACCTTTACCAAGTCCTTTTAGACCATTGCGACATCCATAAATCGGGTATACATGTCTCCAATGGTCTCACTCAGTTTCATTCGAAACAACTCATAAGAATGCACTAAAAGATTAATTTTTGACTCCTTCACTCTACTAGTACCTTCATGAGTCACTTCGAGTGTGTGCCAAATGTTAAAAGCCATTTCATAAATTGATACTCGATTAAACTCGTTTTTATCTAATGCACAAAACAAGGCATTCATAGCCTTTGCGTTTAAAGCAAAAGTCTTCTTCTCCAACTCTTTCCAATCGTTCATTGGAAGAGAAGACTTTTGAAACCTATTTTCTACAATATTCCATATTTTGAAATCCATTGAAATTAGGAAGATCCTCATTCTAGTCTTCCAATATGTGTAATCCGTCCCATTGAACATGGGCGAACATGTAATTGAATGGCCCTCTAAGTTGCCGACAAATGCTATCTCTCTTGGGTTTAAAACCAAATGAGAGTGAACCTTGCTCTAATACCAATTGTTATAATCAAGAGCGACACTAAGAGGGGGGGTGAATTATTGCAACGAAAAATTCTTCAATTTTCGTATAAAATATTTCATACATTCGATGAAAACCGAATCGGAAAGATAGCAACTTGAAACGTATGAGGGCGTAAGCAAGATAAGGAGGAGAAGCAATTTGCTATGAAATGATTTGCAGTTAAAGTAAATTGCACAAATGAAAAGCAAACCAGAATTTAGAGTGGTTTGGTTAACGTGACCTACATCCACTTTCGGATTCCTCCTCCGACGAGGTCTCCGGCGTCCACTAAAGGCCTTCCTTCAATAGGTGAAGGCCAACCACCTTTTACAGCTCTTTCTCCTTTTGTCGGGCTTAGGAGACAACCCTTACAAGTCTCACTCCTCTTTCTTGGATGGTTACAAGGCTAAGAGATGAAGGAGGAGAACTCATCACTTTTACAACAATTTAAGGCTCAAGAACTCAAGATTATGCTAATAGGTTTTGTGCCCTTTCGTGCAGAAAAGGATGGGGTTTTTATAAGCCCCAAAGGCTTCAAAATTGGAGCCAAAAAGTGTCTAATCCCGGATTTTTGGGGTCCTAGCGATACCATTGACATTATTGGGCGATACTATCGCCTGACACCTGACATTGGGCGGTACCACCGCCCACTTTGGGAGGTACGACCGCTTGACAAACCTTGGAGACCAAGCTCTAGCGGTACTACCGCCTGACAGGGGCGGTACCACCACCAATAAATCCTAGGGCATTGCTTTCTAAGCGATGCCACCGTCGGCCATGTTTTCAGGGGCTGAATTGGCTGCTCAATTCGACCCAATTCAGCCCTATTAAGGGCCCAATTGGTCCCTAATTAAGTTAGTAGGATTATCTCCCAATCGTAACTTAGTTTATTCTCTAACTACGATAATTAAGACATGATTACAATATTTCTTGTTCTAGTACGTCAGTTGCTCTTTCAGCGAGCTTCCGACGTACTTCCGGCGAACATCCGACGAACTCTCGGCAATGCTCCGACGGACTCTCAGCAAGCTCTTGGACTTTACGATGATCTTCTTGGAAAGTTCCGATGAGCTTCTTTAGCAAGCTCCTAGACTTCTCGGTTGGTTTCGACAGAACTTCCGACGAACGTCCGGACTTCCGATGAACTCTCGAACTCTTACTAAGATCTCGATCTTAACTCCGGCACAACACCTGCTTTATGTCTTACTACTATTGTAGTTAATCATGTACCCTTTTCTCAATATATAGATTAGATCAAACAAATTGCAATTGACTTTATCATCAAAATCCAAGATTCAACATTTACAACATGCATAATCACCTAATCATCATTACTTTTCAAGATGTGCAAGATTGTAAATTTTACAAGTTTGTAATTTTACTTCTTAAGATAGGCAAGCTAGCAATTTTTTGTGATGTTCAAGATAGCAAGTTTTTTCTTCTCGTTTGAGAAGTACAATTTTTGCTTCTTTTGCAAAGCGCAAGCTAGCAAAATTTTACATCATTTTACAACATGCAAGCAATTTGGCAAGTGTTACTTCTCTTTGAAGTATGAAGGCCAGCAAGTTTTTGAAAAATAATACAAGATAGCAAGCTAGCAAGATAGTAATGCATCATTTTTGAATGTATAAGCTAGCAAATTTTACTCCCCTTTTGTTATTATCAAATAGAAGAGAAGAATACAATGTTGTAATTCTTTTTCCTTTAATTTAATCATCAAATCATGACAAAGATAAAGTATCATTCTTAATTGAATATGTTTGTGCATCATTATATTTTTAAATTAAAACATGCATAATTTTAAAACTGACGTTTTTATCCTCTGCACTAATTCATCCCCTCTTAGTACCGATTCAATCCTAACAGTTGGTATCAGAGCCACATTTTTTCTCATTTGATTTAACAACCAAGAGAAATGGCTCTTTTCCAATTTCAAGAGAGACTTTCTATCATTTGTCCTCTTATGTTCAATGGAACGGACTATACATATTGAAAAACTTGAATATGCATTTTCTTTCTTTCTATTGTATTAAATTTATGGAATATTATCGAAAATGGATTTCAAAAGTCTTCTCTTCTAATTGACGATTAGAATGATTTGGAGAAGAAGACTTTCTCTTTGAATGCCAAAGCTATGAATGCTTTATTTTTAGCTTTGGATAAAACTGAATTCAATCGAGTTTCTATTTGTAAAATGACTTTTGACATTTGGCATACACTTGAAATCATATACGAAGGCACTAGTAAAGTTAAAGATTCAAAAATCAATTTTTTGATGCATGGTTTTGAATTTTTTCGGATGGAACTAAGTGAGACCATTGGAGATATGTACACTCATTTTACAGATGTTATTAATGGTTTAAAAGTACTTGATAAAAGTTTTTCAAATTTAAACTTATTAATAAAGTTTTACAATCACTTTCTAAAAATTAGGATTCAAAAATACGACAAAATTAAAAAACTTGAACTATTTTCCACTCGAAGAACTTATTAGGTCTTTAATGAACTATGAAATGAGTTGTATGCCACATGTTAAACATGATGAACTTGAGAACAACTTTCCAAAGAACAGGAAGGATTTGACACTTAGAACAAATGAAGACCACTAGAGCGAAAGCTCAAGTGATGATGACTTTGAACTCTTAACAATAAAGCTTAAGAAAATTTTAAAACAAATATCAAAGAATAAAAATAAACTTAAAAAGAAGATATTGCCAAAGAAAAAGAAGGCACCAAAAGCGACTTGGGATAAATCAAGTATCTCCGAAGATGAGGAGCAAATCAACAATGACAAGGTGGTGAACTACGCCTTAATGGTTTTTGACGACGAGATAACCAAAACCCCCTTAGTTTATTTTGAAATAACTTGATACTTTTCATGAGTTGTTTTTAAATTAGTTAGTAGAAAATTTAAAAAAAGGGGTAAAAAATATCATGCTTCTCTTTCTAGTGTTTTTGAAAAATTAAAAAAAAATTGATCATTGCATCTCATTATGATAAAGGAACAAAATATTAGATTTAAATTTAATACTTGTACACCTAATAAGATTAATCCTATATATGTTTTTAAGAAATAATAATGTGTATCTTGATGATTTCTGTATTGCTTTTCGATTTTGATTGAAGATGCCTTATGTTTAATGAAATCATGCTTGATGAATATGCTTTATGTTTACTGATGATTTTAAATCATGCTTAATGAGTTTATATTTTTGAAATTATGCATAATGATTTTTATGATTTATAGCCTTTGTATGAAAGACTAGAGTATGAAATCAATCACAAAATTTAGAACTAAAAGAACTTTAGCTACTTTTTTCTTATAGGAATATATCTATGTTGCTTTCATTGAATTTTTTGAAAAATGATTTTGATGATGATTTTGGATTTCTTTTTGTATGATTCATTTTAATAATGAGATGATATATCCAATTGAATCATTTATCAATATTTACGACATGAGATGCATTTTATATGAAATATTTTTCTTGATTCTTATATGATTCACTCTTTTAAGAGAACAATCATCCAAACAAATCATGATTTATCCTAAAGAAGAGATTTTTTCCTTTCTAAGAATCAAACGAATCTTGATTCTTTCATTTGATGAATTGAGATTTATGATGAGTCAAGATTTTTTATACTTTGTTCTCCTATAATTCTTTTTGATATTCACTAAAAATTATACTTATTCTAGTAAACCATGATATGCTACTTGACATCTTGATAATTTATTACTTGAGTTTTGTTATGTATTATTCCCCTCTTCTTCTTTCTTATTTATAATGACAAAGGGGAGAAAGGAAATTACCTACCTTCCAATCTTTGGGAGCCCCAAGATCTTTTCGTATTCTGTCACCATATAATTGAAATATACTCTTCCCATTCACCCAAGGATCGTACCACATATTAGTACTAGTTCCAGAAGAGATTGCATAAGAAATGTGTTTGATTAGCCAATTCCTTGCCTTTAAAATTCCTTTCCAAGCTGCAGAGTGGTATGTTCTTGTTGAAATTTCCCAGATTGATTCCTTTGAAAGATACCTAGCAGAAACCCAATGTGACCATAAGGAACATTTGTTTTGCAAGAGATTCCACAATTGCTGTACCAGACATGCTTGATTCTAATCTCTAGTATTTCTCAAGTTTAGCCCCCCTTCATCTTTCGGTTTGCAAATGTTATCCCAATTTACCATATGCATTGCCTTATCATTTGTGCCATTCCATAAGAAGTTCATTAATAATCGTTCAATATCGTGGAGAAGTCCAGCAGGTAGAAGAAATGCATTACACCAATATATAGAGTAGGAGTACAATACCGAACGGATGAGTTCGAGTCGTCCTGCTTTTGATAGAAGCCTATTTTTCCAAGAAGAAATTCTATTCTTTATTTTTTGCAGGATAGGCTGACAGTGGGTTTTGTGAATGCCTGTGGATATGAGCGGGAGACCCAAATAAGGAACTGGCAGGCTTCCCTCACTAACCCCCAAAGTTTGTGCAATAAAGACCTTATCCTCAACGTAAGGGCTCATATATACTTTACTTTTCGCATGATTTAACTGAAGTCCAGAAACCATACCAAAGTCATTCATAATAGTAGCCAGGTTCTTTGCTGAAGTTGGATCATTTTGAAGAAAGATAAGTAAATCATCTGCAAATGTTATGTGTGATATATGAATAGAACCAGCATTGGGTACCTTAATGCTGCCATTCAAGACTGCTTGTTCCAACATACAGCTCAGTCCTTCCATTGCAATAGTAAAGAGATACGGAGAGAGTGGATCACCTTGTCGAATGCCATTCGTGCTCCCAAAAAAGCCAATAGGTGAGCCATTAAAGAGTATCGAAAACTTTGGAGTTTCCAGGCAAGATTGAATCCAATTAACCCATTGCTGTGGGAAGTTCATATCGAGGAGCATCTTATAGATAAATTTCCTATTAACTGAATCAAAGGCTTTCCGTAAATCTGCTTTAAAACAGATTTTCGTCCCTCTTGCTTTTGAGTGCAAATCTTTGACCAAGTCATTAGCAAGCAAAATGTTATGATGTATACTTCTCCCTTTGATGAAAGCAGCTTGATTTGGGCTAATGATCTTGTGTATTACCTTTTGTATTCTATTTGCCAATACTTTGGAGATGATCTTGTAAATAAAGTTGCATAATGATATAGGTCGATAGTTCTCTAGTGAATCAGCCCCTGCATTCTTCGGAATTAAAGAAATAAAGGTGCAATTCGTCTCTCTAAGAATATGACCTGAAGAGAAAAAATGTTGGCAAGCCTTGATCACATCATTTCCAATAATAGACCAAGCAGTTTGGTAAAATTCAGTTGGAAATCCATCTGGGCCTGGGCTTTTGTGCTTTGGTGACTTAAAGATAACACATATAATTTCGTCATCTGTAATTGGGGCATTGAGGATTGAAATAGCCTCCGAATCAAGTTTTCTAGTCGGCTCCACATGAATGTTATTAGGTTTCCCAGCTTGATTGAGTAAGGAATAAAAAAATTGCTCTGTGTGTGCTTTAACCTCATCTAAATTCTCAATAAGATTATCATCTTTGTCTCTGCATTTGCTGATACGGTTAATAGCCCTTCGAGTAGCAATTGAAGCATAGAAAAATTTAGTATTGGAATCCCCTAGTGTAAGCCAATGCTGTCGAGACTTCTGCTTTGCAAAACTTTCCTCCTGTTTTAAGGCTTGCATGAAGTTATTTCTGGCTTTTGTCTCTTTATAGATAATATTCTCATCATTTGGCTGAAGTTGCAGCTCATGTTGCAATGACAATAGTTCCTTTCTGCAAGATTGAACTCTGGTGGTAATATTGCCAAAGGTATTTGTATTCCACTCCTTTAGTGCTGCTTTACAGGCTTTGAGTTTTTGACATAAGATGTAAGGGGGGGATCCATGCACATTAACATTCCAGGCAGATCTGATAACATCAAGAAATTGAGGATGAGCACTCCACATGTTAAAGAATCTAAACGGTTTCTTGCCTCTTGGTGTCGCTTTGTCTGCGTGTATATACATTAAAGAATGGTCAGAAAACATAGGAGTATCATACTCAAGAAGTGAATCTGGGTAAACTGTTAGCCATTCATGATTTATCAAACACCTATCAAGTCGAGCCATTATTTTTCTGTTAGCAGCACCTTGATTACTCCAGGAGAGCCAATTACCCACAGATTTCATATCAAACAATGCAGCAGTGTCAATGTAATCATTAAAACTTTGAAGCTGGCTTTCTGAAAGTTGTCTACCCCCCTCTTTTTCATTTGTGTACCGAACAGTATTAAAGTCTCCAAGAACAATCCAAGGTACATTAAGACAGCCGTTTGCGATATTAGTCAGGTCAGACCAAAGAGTATTTCTTTCTTGCATACTGTTTGAAGCATATATACCAGTGAAATTGAATTGACAGCCATTCTTTTTGTCCTCTACCTTAAGATGAATGAATTGATCAGTAGCTGAAATAAACCAAGCATTAATAGAGTTAGGATGCCATAAGACCCATATTCTACCAAAAGTTTCATTTGAGTCATTGGTATACAGTTCTGCGTCCGGCCATATTAAATTCTTTTGAGCTTGAACGCGCAATTGTTTAATTTTCGTTTCCACTAGAATAACAATATCACATGCGGCAGATTTGATTATTCTGTTGAGCTCCCGACATTTCTCAGGCTTATTAAGTCCACGAACATTCCAGCATGTTATCTTCATTAGTAATAAACAAATGAAAAAGGTGGTAAGGTATTCATCCTACGACTTTGGATGGACTGTACCATCCTTTTTCTTGTCCTTTGGTTTTGTATTTTCCTCTCGCACAATATCCTTACCTTTTATGGCTTTATTCCTATATTTATCCACTTCATCTACAGCTTGCAGATTTTTAAACTTTAAAATACCTTGAATCATGTGGTCTTGATTAGGAGGGTTTGTTGAAGCACTATAAGATTGTTGCGGCACAATATCCTGGTTAGTACTTGTTGGAGCAGCCTGGCTAGAGAGGTTTGTTGGGGCATGAGTTTGTTGAGACAGAATATACTTGGATATTTTAATTATGCATGAGTTTATGTTGCATGAAATGATATGATTAATTGGGTCTTTCAATATTCATGATGCATGTAATGGTGAAATCTTATAATTTTTTGAATTCAAAGATTTTATTAATACGGTATATTGATAGGAGTTTAGTTTAAACTCTGTCATCATCAAAAAGGGAGAGATTGTTAAATCTCATATTTTGATGATGAAATCAATTGATGTGTTAGTCATCTAATATGCATTTAAGTGATGTAGAACTAGCTTCGATGAAGGAGAGATAAATTGATTAAAGCAGGAGGAATCAGACATTGGGTCGGAGTGAACATGTTAAAAGATTAGACGTCGAGCCAGAGGATTGGTCAATGTATCAATAGAAGGCTTTGTACCATGAGTTTAGGTATCAGGCCTAGAAGAGCGGACATTGCGCCAAGGAGATCGGAGTTGCGGAGGTTAACATGCCAATTGGGCAAAAAAGTTTGCTTCTCATCATCGGATGAGCTCGATTCATCCCAACATTGATTCTTCCTACTTTAACTAATTTGCCTCTCCTTGATCGAAGCTAGTCCTACATCACTTAAACACACATTAGATGACTAACACATCAATTGATTTTATCATCAAAATCTAAGATTCAACAATCTCCCCCTTTTTGATGATGACAACCAATTTATGAATTCTTGGAATTATAACATGATATTTTTTTTCAATCAAGATCATTTACTATGATTCTTCTTTTCGCTATTTGGTTCACAACTTGTATTCATGAAGTATATATCTCATCACCCAATTAATTTTTTTTTATATTCTTCATATGATGATATAAAACTATGCATGAAATACTCATGATATTATGTTGATGCATACAAATGAGAAGTTAGTATCATGCATGAGAGAAATGATGAATATTTGGTATCATGATCAAAATGTTGATTTAATGCATGAAGTAATAAATCTGAGATTCAACATTTCAAACTAATAAATGGATAGAATGATTTGGAAAAGAAGACTTTCTCTTTGAACGCCAAAGCCATGAATACATTGTTTCATGCTTTGGATAAAAATAAATTTAATCAAGTTTTTGTTTATAAAACGGCTTATGAGATTTGGCACACTCTTGAAATCACACACAAAGGCATGAATAGAGTTAAAGAGTCTAAAGTCAATCTTTTGATGCATGATTTTGAATTGTTTCGTATGAAACCAAGCGAAATCATTGGAGACATATACACCATTTTATGGATGTCATCAACGGTTTAAATGCACTTAGTAAAAGTTTTTCGATTCTTAAACTTATGAATAAAGTTTTATGTTCTCTTCCTAAAAATTGAGATTCAAAAGTAACTATCATACAAGAGGCAAAGAACTTAAACAGTTTTCCACTTGAAGAACTTATTGGTTCATTAATGATTATGAAATGATGTGTAAGGCACATGATGAACTTGATGAACATGAGAATAACCTTCCAAAAAATAAGAAAGATTTGACACTTAGAACTTAAGAAGACCAATCGAGTGAAAGCTCAAGTGATGATGACTTTGAACTCTTAACAATAAAGCTTAAAAAGTTTATGAAATAAGAATCAAAGAATAAAAACAAACTTAAAAAGAACACAACTACTTGCTATGAACGTAAGAAGCCAGGGCACTCTAAAGATGAGTATATAAAACTAGAGAATAAGTTGCCAAAGAAGAAGGAAGCACTCAAGGACGAATCGAGCGCATATGAAGATGACGAGCAAACCAATAAAGACAAGGTAGCCTTTCATAATGAGGTATATAACTCACCCAAAATGTATTTACCTTATTTTGAAATTACTTGATGCATTTCATGAGTTATTCTTAAATTAGTTTTAAAAAAATTATATATAAATTGTTTAAAAAAAATTGATCATGAAAATTGCATGTCTTATGATAAAGAAACAAAATGTTAGATTTAAATCTAATGTTTGTACACCTAATAAGATTAATTCTATGTATGTTTTAAGAAGTAATAATATGTATCTTGATGATGTCCAAATTGCTTTTCAATTATAAATGATGATGCATGGTCTTTGTTTGAAAGATTAGAGCATGAAATCAATCACAAAATTTGGAACTAAAAGAACTTGGTTTCTTTCAATTTTTAATCTTATAAGAATCTATCTACGTTGCTTATTTTTAATCTTATAAGAATCTATCTACGTTGCTTTCTTTCAATTTTTTAAAAAGTGATTTTAATGACGATTTTGGATTTCTTTTCGTATGATTTCACTCTGCTAAAGATGATTCGTATGATTCCTTTACAATTCCTTTACAAATCTCCAGTATGAGTTATAGGAAGGCTTTTACCGTCACCAATGATGATATCTTCATCGCCACTCCTTTGCCGTCGCAGCCTCTAAAATCCCAAGGACGCTGCGACATCTTTCGCTGCCGCTTCCCTCTGCATTGAGGCTGACGGAGCTCTTCCTCTATACGCCTAATCGCTGCAGATTTCTTGCAGATTTTTTTCTCCTGCTGTAGCTTCCTTGAGCACCGCTGCAGATTTTGCTGCAGCTTCCTCATCCGCTGCAGTTTCGCCGTCTCATCGGGGGCATGATGCCAAGGCGGACAAGTATTGGAGTTGCCACTTTGGGAGAAGTTATGAGTAGAAGGATAAGAGGGGTGTTGCATGGGAACCAAAGGATCAGGAATACCTTTGGTGATGTTCGGAGGGTACCGAGTGTTCTTCCTCTTAGACTTATAACTGACTTGAGCTGTGATAGACGGTCCAGGCAGTTTGTCTGCACGCTTCAAGTACATCTCATAGTCAGTCAACTTGTCATAGAGTTCTTCAAAGGAGATTGGCGAGTCGCATGCCCGAATTACAACCGCCAATTCCTTGTAATCGTCTCCAAGACCATTTAGGGTATGGATGATGATCTCCTCATCATAAAGGGAATGACCTATCAAAGCCAAATCATCGATGATAACTTTGATATTTTGTAGATAGTCAGTGATAGTACTTCCCTCTTGTTTGGTCACCATCAGCTTGGATAAAAGACTAAGCTTGCGAGTACGTGAATGATTCGCCAAGGTTGTTTGCAGTTTAGTCCACGCATCGGCAGCAGTCACACATGCAGAAACCAATGGAGCGACGGATCCAGCAACTGAGGCTTGAATAGCTTGGAGGATGAGACGATCTTGACGCAGCCACAGTTTGTGAGCTGGATTAGGTACTGGACTAGGTTCTCCGG
>LVTN01001942.1:14194-24931 GCA_001649415.1 Musa itinerans | reverse complement strand
CGACAAGGTGATCCACTCTCTTCGTATCTCTTTACTATTGCGATGGAAGGACTTAGCTGTATGTTGGAACACGCAGTCTTGAATGGCAGCATTAAGGTACCCAATGCTGGTTCTATTCATATATCACACATAACATTTGCAGATGATTTACTTATCTTTCTTCAAAATGATCCAACTTCAGTAAAGAACCTGGCTACTATTATGAATGACTTTGGTATGGTTTCTGGACTTCAGTTAAATCATGCGAAAAGTAAAGTATATATGAGCCCTTACGTTGAGGATAAGGTCTTTATTGCACAAACTTTGGGGGTTAGTGAGGGAAGCCTGCTAGTTCCTTATTTGGGTCTCCCGCTCATATCTACAGGCATTCACAAAACCCACTGTCAGCCTATCCTGCAAAAAATAAAGAATAGAATTTCTTCTTGGAAAAATAGGCTTCTATCAAAAGCAGGACGACTCGAACTCATCCGTTCGGTATTGTACTCCTACTCTATATATTGGTGTAATGCATTTCTTCTGCCTGTTGGACTTCTCCAAGATATTGAACGGTTATTAATGAACTTCTTCTGGAATGGCACAAATGATAAGGCAATGCATATGGTAAATTGGGATAGCATTTGCAAACCGAAAGATGAAGGGGGGCTAAACTTGAGAAATACTAGAGATTGGAATCAAGCATGTCTGGTACAGCAATTGTGGAATCTTTTGCAAAATAAATGTTCCTTATGGTCACATTGGGTTTCTGCTAGGTATCTTTCAAAGGAATCAATCTGGGAAATTTCTACAAGAACATACCACTCTGCAGCTTGGAAAGGAATTTTAAAGGCAAGGAATTGGCTAATCAAACACATTTCTTATGCAATCTCTTCTGGAACTAGTACTAATATGTGGTACGATCCTTGGGTGAATGGGAAGAGTATATTTCAATTATATGGTGACAGAATACGAAAAGATCTTGGGGCTCCCAAAGATTGGAAGGTTTCCGAGTTCATTGCTAACGGTACCTGGTGTCTCCCTAATCCCATTTCTCCCGAGATGTTATCACTTTGGCCGACTATTATAGCTATTCCAATCAGGAACAACTCTTCAGATATACTTATTTGGCCTCATGACAATGGCAAATTTAGTGTCACATCCGCATGGAATCAAATTAGGCAAAGAAATAACAAGTGGATCCCAAGCAGTTGGACATGGGATCGACCGGGATCACAGAGACATTCCTTATGTACATGGCAGGCCCTTCTCAATAAACTACCTACAATAGACAATATGAAGAGAAGAGGTATCTATCATGTTAACCGATGCTCCCTTTGTATGCAACAAGAAGAAACTGTTGATCACCTCTATTTTGCTTGTGATTATACAAAATGGATATGGAAGGAGATTCTCCAGCGATTTGAACTCAATAGACTGCCGCAACCAAACTTGCATCAAGAACTAGGCGACCTCATGCAATGTTTCTCAAGAAAAGGGCCTCTCACACAACTGGCAAAGGTTACTTTCAGATGCACTATTTGGTGGATGTGGAAGGAGAGATGTAGCAGAATTTTTGAGTGTCACCACACAAACAACGCTCAGCTCTTGAAAGAGATTATTAGAGACTCAAGATCCTGTATGGAGCATGATCTCAAAACGGAGCACTTTACCCGAAGAGAAAAAGATATTTTTATCAAATTTAATTTTGCTATTAGCTAAAGATCTTGGGAATGATGACAAATTATGTACCCACAGGTAGTTTTGATATATCTGGATAAACATTTTCTATGTTGGCTATAATTGGGAGTTATAGTCTACAGCATGTGTAGTCATAACTATCGCATTCGCACTCTATGAGTTACTTGGCTTTGTCTATGACTTGTATAGACAAAGCTATTTGTAGAAACTTACACATAATCAATTTACTTTTACTTACCAAAAAAAATAATGAGATGATATATCCAACTTGAGATGTATTTTATATGAAACATTGTTATTGATTCTCATATGATTCACTCTTTTAAGAAAATATTCATCCAAATGAATCATGATTATTCTTTTGATTACAACTTGAAAGTTTTCTATAAATCAAGATTTTTCCTTTCACTTAAGAAGGAAAATGTATTACTATATCAAATAATAACAAAAGAAAGACCATTAGAATTAAAATGATTATTAACAAATTGAATCTTTTGTTTGAAGATGTTTTAATATGTCATACTATTATGATTTTTCATGATGATGCTTGTTTTTCAAGTTTAAATGATAATGCATGGTTTTGGCTTAGAAAACAATGGCAAACATGGGAGGACGAATGATAGAATGACCATCTTGAAAGTCGAAAAGAGCCATTTCTCTTAGGTGTTAAACCAAATGAGAAAAACATGGCTCGGATACCAATTGTTATGATCAAGAGCGGCACTAAGAGTAGGGGGGTGGTGAATTAGTGCAATGAAAAAATTACGTCGATTTGAAAAATTACGTTGATTGTGACGAAAACCATTTCGTTTTTCTTCAATAAGTAGAGAAGAGGGGATTGGACTATTTGTAATGTAGTAAAGTTGAATGCAGTAAAGAGATTAAGCAGTAAGGAATGAACATACCAGAATTTATAGTTGTTCGGTCATTGCGACTTACATCTACTTCTGATTCCTCCTCCGTCGTGGTCACCGGCGTCCACTAAAGGTCTTCCTTCAATAGGCGAAGACCAACCACCTCTTTATAGCACTTTCTCCTTTTCATGGGTTTAGGAGATAACCCTTACAAATCACTCTTTTACAAGTATTCACTCACACACCTCCCTTAGGACTAACTCTAAGCACTAAGAGGAGGGAACTCAAAGTTTTAGCATAGTTTACTCAGTTTTTTCCTTAAGAATTCTTGCTCCTTTCTTGCTGCCCAAGTGGGGTATTTATAGGCCTCAAATGATCTCAAAAATGGAGCCAAAACTTTAAATTTATAGGTCTTCTAAGTATGGGCAGTACCACCGCTTGCAGCCTAACACTGGGCGGTACCCCCACCTAATCTAGCGGTACCACCACCTAAAATATTGTCACTAAGTGGTACCACCACCTAGTCTAGCGGTACCATCGCTTGATAGCCTCGGAGACCAAGTTTTTCGAGTTTTCCAACTCACAAGTGGTTCCATCGCCTGTTCTAGCGATGCCACCGCCTGACCCAACTTTTGGGTCACTGAATGAGCCTCCCAATGAACCCAAATCGGTCCCAATTAAGGCCCAATTGGCCCCTAATTGTATTAGCATGATTACACCAAAAGCTAACTCAAGTAGCCCCCTAAACTACTTCGATCTTAGATAAATTATTATAAAGCATGAATCCTTTATCCGGAATGTCATTGGTTCATCCGACGCTCGTCCGATCCATCGGCGCATCATACTCTCCTTCGGCGTATTGCTCAATCGGCATATTGACTCCCGCAACTTCCGATCTCCTTGGCGTAATGTCTGATCCTTCAATCCGATGCCCGAATTCACGACACGAGCCTTCTACCGACATGTCGATCGATCCTCCGACCCGATGTCCAATCTTCTAACATGTTCACTCCGGCCCAATATTCGATTCCTCCTGCTTTAATCAATTTGCCTCTTCTTGATCGAAGTTAGTCCTGCGTTAATCAAAACGTAGATTAGATTACAAACTCATCAATTGATTTCATCATCAAAATCAAATATTCAATATTTCACTTGGCCCAACACAGCCCAAACTTGGGCCTAATTGGCCCTTAATTGAGTTGGCCCAACTCCAACCCAATTATGTCTAAAACCTATTTTAATTTAGATAATTATTACAAAGCTAAATTAAATATTATCTAGTATATCATTGGTTCATCGACACCTCATCCGATTCTTCGGTGCATCATCCTCTCTTGCGACCTATTGCCCAATCGGCCAGTTGACCTCTGCAACTCTAATTTCCTTAGCGAAATTTTCGCTCTTCTTGGCTCAATGCCCGAACTCATGGCCCGAGGCCTTTTGTCGATACGTCAACCGATCCTCCGGCTCGACATCTAATCTTCTGACATGTTCCACTATGGCTCAACTTGATACTTCCTGCTTTAATTGTCTTTCCTAATCAAAGCTTCCTGCGTTACTCATAACGCAGATCAGATCATAAACACTATCAATTGGTTTCATCATCAAAATCTGAGATTCAACAACAACTACTACTAATAAAACTTGAACTATGAAATACAGACTTTAGCTAGTAGGTGCAATACTTAACCTGAAACTAGGAATCAAAACACTGCTAAAAAGAATAAAACACTGCCCAATAAGACTGAAACAAGAAAATAGGAATCCGACTACTACTTCTAAGACTAAAACACCTCATAGATAATGAAAATATGCCTCTAACGACTAAAACCACTGCTAAAAAGGCTTTAGCTCGGAACTCAGATTGTAGTAACTACAATGCTTCCAAGGCTGAACTACCAACTTTGAATTCAACCGCTGATCTCACATCTTGCTTCGTAGTTTTAGCGCGACACCCCTTTATCTTATTCTTCTACTTGCTCCCTTCACTCTTGTCTTTGTCCTTGGCATTCTTATTACTCTATTACAAACTCCCTCCTAAGACGGGGAAGGTCAACTAGAACACCGGACACTCCACTCAAAAGTCAGAATTGAACTCGGGAATCAAACTCTCAATACAGAGAACTAAAACCAATAGTCTTAGTCCTAAATCCTACTCCTTACTTTCTTGCTTTTGAGTTTGAGTCCTCCTTTCCTTTATCCCACTCTGACACCGGGAGAAGACCTTTCATTCTTGCTTGTGAGTTAGGGTATTCCTCTCTTGTGTTTCACTCTGTCTTTCCCGCCTTCAATTCCTAGTTGCTTGTTGAAGCCTGTTATACTGGGAGTGAATTCTGTACAACTCCTTAAAGGGCCCATTCTGATACTTCTTAGGGCAAATCTCACTTCTACGTTTTTCTTCCGTGCGCTGCAAAGTGTGATTCCTGGGGCGCATTTTCATTCTTCCATTCCTGGGACCTAAATCATAGTTGCGAGTGTGGTTCTTCCATTCCTTACCTCACATCTTTATTTGAAGTTGGATTCTTATACTGCCTTTGTCGTCAGTGAGTTCTGATACTTGTTCTTATAAGTTTCATGCTGATACTAATACTTCTACTTCTTAGTTGAGTTCTTATACTAATACTTCTTAGTTATATTCTTTTAGGCACTAGTTCATTCTTATACACTGGACACCCACTTATGATCCAGCAACACAAGAGTGAGTTCTGACTTGTGTGTTTACACCTCCTGTTTTTGTTTTAGATGCTTACTTGAAAACTTATACTCAATTCTTAAAGGAAGGAGTGCTAGGTTGGCGAGAAAGAGAGAAATTCTTTGTTCATAGTTTCATTCCACTAGTGAGGTTTAGTTCTTACTTGATAGTTTGATTCTGATACCGATATACTTATGAGTTTGATTCCTGGTTATGGGGGTTACGCTTCAAAGCATTAGTTCGATTCCCAGGTTCCGAGTTACAGTATTAATTCCTAGTTGCCATTCTTTGAAGTATGAGTTGTATTCTTTATTCTGTTTCTAAGGTCTGTATTCTTTGTTTGATTCGATTGTTGGGCACTAGTTCATTCTTGGGCTACTCAGGGCAATTCCGTATTTGTGTACTCCGTCTTGTACCAATGAGTAGAATTCTTGTGTTCATTGTTCCATTCTTCTAGTTATTAGCTCCATTCTTTGACTACATGGTGTAATTCCTCTTTTTGCTATAGTTTGATTCCCGCCTCTCTAGGGCACCTCCTCATTCTTGTACTCATGAGTTCACCTCTATCCTAGTCCCAGCAAGGGCCCCAGCAAGTGTTTAAGTATTGCTAGTAGGTCTTGCATTCTTACTGATACTACTATAAATCTCGGTGTGCAGGTTCGTAGGGCTTAATTTCCTACTTGCTGTGCATTCCTCCACTACTTAGTTGAAGTCTGATACTGGCTTGTTTTGAGTTGGATTATTACTTATGTGTTCTAATTTCTTACTATGCCCACCCATACTACTATAGTCTTAAGTCTCATCATCAAAGAATTCAAGCAAGGAAACTCAGAATGTAAGCAAGCAATGGAAGGGGCAAGTATAGGCCTTAGAGTTGAGCTAAAGAGTGAAAAAGGCAGGAAAAGCAGAGCGAGAGATAGGACAGTCAGGTCCTAGTCAATTCCCAGTTGATAGTTGAAGTCTGACTAGGCACCCAGGACATTATTGTACTTATTAGTTGGATTCCAAGTTAGTGTGTTAGTTCTGAATACTCGCCCACACCCTACCGAGTTGTTCCATTTACACTTTCATTCTGGTTTTTGTTAGTTGCATTCCAAATACCACTACTCCGACTACTGAGTGCAAATCTGATACTAGTAAGTTATATTCCACATCTCTAGTTTAGTTATGTCACTTGTAATAAATAATAAAGTTCAATTTCGAGTTCCTATATTCAAGTCTGAATTCTTAGTTCAATTCCTGCTAGCACCAGTTCATTCTTATATTGACTAGTTTCATTTCTCGGTCTTATAGGTCTTACACAAAGATTGGTCCTTGTAGATCAGTATCCTTGATGGTTTCATTCTGATAGTAGGGGTTTCCATTCTAATACTGCTTACAGTAATTATGTATTCCATGTTTGATTCTTGTTAGCACTTGTTTGATTCTATCCTATCTTAGCAAGGGTCCCTAACGAGAAAAGGGTTTTACCTTCCTATAACTCAACTAAGGAATGAAAGAGGCAATTAGAAGGCTAAGGAACAAAAGTAAGGCTTGTCCCTCGGAGGAACCCCTAAGGCTTGTGCTACTGAGGTCAATTCTCATACTTACTTGTTTTGCTCTCTTATTCCATGCTTTCATTTTTGACTTACTAGCTTGGTTCTGTTACTTGTCAGTTTCACCCCTTCCCTTATATTTTATCTGCCATTGATATACTTCGAAATACTTCCTACACTATTGATATACTCCGAAATGCTTCATATGCCATTTGATATATTCCGAAGCATTTCATCCATCATTGATATGTTTCAAAATGTTTCATTCGCCATTGATATTCTCAGAAATGTTTCATATGCCATTGATATGTTCTGAAGCATTTCATCCGTCATTGATATGTTCTGAAATGTTTTATTTGTTATTGATATGCTCCGAATCATTTCATACGTCCTTGATATGCTCTGAAATGCTTCATATGCCATTGATATATTCCGAAGCATTTCATCCATCATTGATATGTTTTGAAATGTTTCATTTGTTATTGATATACTCTGTAACATTTCATACGTTATTGATTTGCTCCGAAATACTTTATATTCCATTGATATGCTCTGTAACATTTCATATGTCATTGATATACTCTGAAATGCTTCATATGCCATTGATATGTTCTGAAGCATTTCATCTGCCTTTGATATGTTTCGAAATGTTTCGAAATATTTCATTATGTCAATGATTTGCTCTAATTAGTCTTTACTCCCTTGTTATGAACAAAACATGCTTCGAATGAAATGACATTGTAATTATGTATTCATAGAGCAGCTATCTATGAACTCTTGTATCCCTGCCTTATATTTGGTACCTTATTTGCTTTGAAACTATCCTTTTTCGCCATTGATCTGTTAGTCGCTAGCTGAGCTTCTATATGCTCACCCCATTGCTATATAAATTTTTCATGATAGTTTGTCGCTCGCTAGAATATTTAAATTGAGCTACGATAGTGGAAAAACCAGAAGACTTTAGACAAACCTTTTGTGGATGATATGTTTTATTGTATAAGTACACTTGGTGTCTAATGGAATGTTGATGGTAAATATGAACTTATGAGTTTTATAAAAGTTTAAAGAACCACTAATGTTAAGGATTTTGGAGTGTTAAGTAAATTTGTGTAACGGTAAGAACATGTGGTAAACATTGATTTTTGTGATTGTATAGAATACCACACTTATGAATTTATGAGGTGGTTATTGTCTGGATGAGTTGGCTTTAGATTTTACGATTCATCGAGTAATGTGGTATATGATTTTAAATTGCACAGGTTTTATGAATTATGGAATTATGAATGTGAATGACTTGAATATTTTCTCAATGTCCTCAAATATGTGTTTGGATCCTGGAATGAATTATTGTTAATTAAAAATTTGGCGAGGGCGTGATAATAAAGAGAAGTAAATAACTTGCTCACCTCAAAAGATGCAAAATTTTGCCAACCTTCATACGTGTAAAATTTGCTAGCTTGCACATTCCAAAATTATGTAAAACTTACTAAATTTGCTAGCTTACATAAGTCAAGAAGATACAAAAATATGCTAGCTTGCTCATCTTAAAAGAAAGCAAAGATTGCTAACTTGCATATCTCAAGAAGCAAAAGCTGCTTTCTTAAACATCTCAAATATTGCTAGCTTATATTTTTTTTAAAATGATGTAAAAATTTACTAGCTTGCATAATGTAGAACTTGTTATCTTGAACATCACCAAGAATTGCTAGCTTGCAATCTCAAGAGAAGCAAAATTGCTATCTTGCCTATCTCAAGAAGCAAAACATGCTAACTTGTACATCTAGCAAAATTTACAAACTTGCAAAACTCAAAATTATTGCTAGCTAGCATGTAAAATGATGTAAAATTTTGCTAGCTTGCGCTTTGCCAAGGAAGCAAAAAAAAAAAATTGCTTGCATGGTGATAAAACTTGAGATTATATTTATAATGTAATGATTTGAAACTTGCTAAATGCACTTCTCCTTTTTGTTGATGACAATCATTCATGAAATGATGTATTAAAAATTTGATTATGCATGATTTTATGATGACATGTTGCAAATATTCTTGATTAAATTTGCTTTAACTTGAATTCAATTTGAATTCAAGAGTTCTATCAATATGGCACATTGATAGGGGGAGTTAAGGTTAACTCCATCATCAATTGGTTGTCATCATAGAAAAGGGGGAGGTTGTTGAATCTCATATTTTGATGATGAAACCAATTGATAGTGTTTATGGTTTGATCTACGTTTTGAGTAACGCAGGAAGCTTTGATCAGGGAGAGACAATTAAAGCAGGAAGAATATGTTGGGCCGGAGAAAAAACATGTCAGAAGATTGGACATCGATCCGAAGGATCGATCGACGTATCAGCAGAAGGATTCGGACCATGGGTTCGACCATCGGGCCAAGAAGAGTGGAAAGTACACTAAGGAAATCAGAGTTGCGGAGGTCAACTAACCAATTGGGCAATAGGCCGCAAGAGAGGATGATGCGTCGAAGAATCAAACGAAGCATCGATAAACCAATGACATGTCGGACAATACTTGATTCAAGCTTTGTAATAATTATCTAGATCGAAGTGGATTTTAAGTGTGTAGGATTAATGATGATAGCGATCAAGGCATAAAGCAAAATAAAGTCCCGGATTCAAGAACAAGATTTCGTTGGGAGTTCAAGAGTTCGTCGGAAGTTCTATTGGAATTGACCGAGAAGTCTAGGAGCTTACTAAAGAAGCTCGTCAAAACTCACCAAGAAGATCATCGTGAAGTCCCAGAGCTTGTCGGTTGTTTGCTAGAACATTGCCGAGAGATCGTTGGAAGTTCATCGGAAGCTTGTCGAAAGAAATCTAGACTTACCAGGCTTATTTAGCTTAGTCTATGCCTTAAAATTCGTAGTTAGCACATAATTGGGTTGGAATTGGGTCAACTCAATTAGGGGCCAATTGGGCCCAAGTTTGGGCTGTGATGGGCCAAGTGGAAGGCTTAAACAGTGATCCAACAAGTGGAACCGTTATGGCATAGTCTCCGAGACTATGTTAGGTGGTGGTACTACTAGTCTGGGATGTGGTACCACTCATACACAGTCTCCGAGAGATTGTCAGGTAGTGGTACCGCCCAATGGCTGGGTGTCAAGCGGTGGTACCAACAGACTGGAAGATGGTACCGCTTAGTGTCAATGTTAGTATCAGTGCTATAGGCAGTGGTACCGCCCAACACAAGCGGTGGTACCACCAGTACCCGGAGGACCCGTGATAAGATATTTTTAGGCTCCAAGTTTGAATCCACTTGAGGCCTATAAAAACCCCTCTCATCCTTGATTAACAAAAACAAGCATAGAGAACTTAAAAGTGAGAAAACGCTATAGCAATTACTTGAGAGATCCCCGCCTCTAGCTTAAGTTTAGAATTCTGTTTAGAGACGAGTGAGTTCTTGTAAAAAGTTATCTCCTAAACCTATGAAAAGGAGAAGAGGGGTGTAAAAGGGTAGTTGATCTTCAGCCGTTGAAAGAAGATCGTTAGTGGATGCTGGTGGCCTCGATGGAAGCGGAATCGGAAGTGGATGTAGGTCATGACGACCGAACCACTATAAAATTGGTTTGTTGCCTTTTACTTCATTGTTTACCTTTGCTACAAATCATTTTACTTGCTCACTACTCTACTTCCTCATTACATGCTTGCGTAAGTGTTTTTAAGTGAACATCTTTCCGATCAGTTTTCAACGAACGAATATTTTCTGAAATTGACATTTTTACCACTGCACTAATCCCCCCCCCCTCTTAGTGCTGACTCATTCCTAACAATCACTTTGTTCACTCTTTTGGTCGGTCACTAGTGAAGCATCTGAGGTATGATTCCAAGCACCTGTTCACCACTTTAGTCTGGCCATAGGTTTGTTGGTTGTAATATCCCTTACTTTTGAAATTTATTAATAAGGATTTATTTATAAATCAGAGGACCTATATGTAAATATAGAAATTTCAAGGACTAAACTGTTAAGTTG
>LVTN01001941.1:19213-29498 GCA_001649415.1 Musa itinerans | reverse complement strand
TTATTTTTATTTTTTAATTCTTGTTTAATGAACTTTTTAAGTTTTATAGTGAGAAGTTCAAGTTCATCATCACTTGAGCTTTCGCTCGAGTGGTCTTCATGTGTTCTAAGTGCCAAATCCTTCCTATTCTATGGAAGGTTGTTCTCATGTTCATTTTATACCATATAACTCATTTCATAGGTTATTAAAGACCCGATAAGTTTTTCGAGGGGGAAAGTATTCAAATCCTTAGCCTCTTGAATGACCATTACTTTAGGATCCTAAGGTTTATAAAGAGATCGTAAAACTTTACTAACAAGTTCAAGATTTGAAAAACATTTGCCAAGAGCTTTTAAGCCATTGATGACATTCGTAAAACGGGTGTACATGTCAATAATGGTTTCGCATGGCTTCATTCGAAATAGTTAAAAATCATATATCAAAAGATTTATCTTAGAATCCTTTACTCTACTAGTGCCTTCGTGTGTGATTTCAAGTGTATGTTAAATATTAAAAGTCATTTCACAAATAGAAACACGATTAAACTCATTTCTACTCAAAGCACAAAATAGAGCGTCATAGCTCTAGTATTTAAAGAAAAAGTTGTCTTCTCCAAATCATTCCATTCGTTCATTGAAGTTGAAGACTTTTGAAATCCATTTTCAACGATATTCCATAAGTTTAAATCTATAAAAAGCAAGAAAACTCTAACTCGAGTTTTTCAATAAGTGTAGTCCATCCCATTGAACATAGGATGATGAACGATAGAAAAACCCTTTTGAAATCCGAAAAGAGCTATTTCTCTTGGGTGTTAAACCAAATGAGAAATAATGTGGCTCTGATACCAACTGTTAGGAATAAGTCGACACTAAGAGGGGGGGGGTGAATTAGTATAGCGGATAAAAACATCGATTTGAAAATCTTTAGTTCAATTAAAATCGATCTTAGAAGATAACTTGAAATTCAATGCTTGTTCGTAAGCGTAGTGAAAGCAAAATAAGGAAAGCAGTTTGCAGTAAAGGTGAATTACACAAATAGAAACACAAGTCATTTTATAGTGGTTTGGTCATCGCGACCTACATCCACTCCCGATTCCTCCTCTGTCGAGGCCACCGACATCCACTAACGATCTTTCTTCAATGGGCAAAGATCAATTACCCTTACAACTCGATTCTCCTATTGACAAGTTCAGGAGAGAACCTTTACAACCCTATTCACTCCTCTCTTTAATAAGACTAATACTTAGAGTTTGAGAAGAGTTCACACAAAATTATAACTGCATTTTCTTTTCTTTTTTGCTCTTAGTTGTGTGTGTATTAACCAGGGATGAGAGGGGTTTTATAGGCCTCAAGTGGATTCAAACTTGGAGCCTAAAAATGTTTCATCCCGAGTCCTCCAAGTATTGGCGGTAGTGGGCCTGCAGCATTGACACTAACACTGACACTAGGCGGTACCACCACCTAGTCTAGTGGTACCACTACCTGATAGTCTCTTGGATATTGTGTCTGGGCAGTACCACTGCCTGACGTAGTCTTGGAGATTGTGCCATGACAATGCCACTTGTTGGGTCACTGTTTGGGCCTTTAGTTGGCCCAACACGGCCCAAACTTGGGCCCAATTGGCCCCTAATTGAGTTGGCCCAATTCCAACCCAATTATGTGCTACTATGAATTTTAAGACATTAACTAAGCCAAATAAGTCTGTAAGTCTAGGTTTCTTCCGGCGAGCTTCTAGCGATCTTTCGGTGAACTTCTAACGATCTCTCGGCAATGTTCCAACGGACTCCCAACAAGCTCCTAGACTTCACAATGATCTTCTTGGCGAGTTTCGATGAGCTTCTTTGGTAAGCTCCTAGACTTCTCGGTTAATTCAGGTAGACCTTTCGACGGATGTCCGGACTTCCGACGAACTCTCAAACTCCCAAAGAAATCTTGTTCTTGACTCCGGGACTTCATTTTGCTTTATACCTTGATTGCTATCGTAGTTAATCCTGCACACTTAAAATTTACTTCGATCTAGATAATTATTACAAAGCTTGAATCAAATGTTATCCGACATGTCATTGGTTCATCAACGCTTTATCCGATTCTTCGACGCATTGTCCTCTCTTGCGGCCTATTGCCCAATCGGCTAGTTGACCTCCGCTACTCCGATTCCCTTGGCACAATTTCTGCTCTTCTTGGCCCAATGCTCAAATCCATGGCCCGAAGCCTTCTATCAATATGTCGACCGATCCTTCAATGTAACGTCTAATCTTCTGACATGTTTTTCTCCGGCCCAACATGATTCTTCCTGCTTTTAATTGTCTCTTTCTGATCGAAGCTTCTTGCATCACTCAAAATGTAAATTAAATCATAAACACTATCAATTAGTTTCATCATCAAAATTTGAGATTCAATAAGGACCGATTCTTGGTGTAGGTTGAGTTGGTCGAGTCCCTTGAGGCTCACCTATATCGTGATTCACTATCTTGCCTCCGACATTGAGATGTCACTGATGACCTGAGAACGTGGTATGCTTGGTCGAGTCCCTCGAGGGTATATCATCGAATTAGACTCATCTTGTAATGATGGTGTCGACTTACCCGAACATCATGGTTGGTCGAGTCCCTCGAGACCATGGTGGTTCGGAGGCCGAACAAGACGGGAATCATAAGGAGTTATGATCGACAAGAGTTGCCTAACTTTTCGGCTTAGTATGATTGGTCAAGTCCCTCGAGGTTACACTAAGATGTTGATTGGATCTCGGTCCCCACTAGAAGTTTACTGGAGACTTCTGTTTCACGTACTGAGGGTGTCACGTGGCTCGCTAGTAAAATAGTGGGAGTACATTAAGATAGAAGTCCATATCTTATTTATTTATTTTTATAAAATCTGTATATTATTTATTTCTGCTGCATCTTTATTTTTAGAAAATATCACTTTCAAATCCCTTACGTGGCATATTTGATGTCAACCACCTCACTGGTCTGAATTATACGGATTGGCTCCGCAACTTGAGAATTGTTCTCATAGCGGAGAAATTTATGTACGTCCTGGATACAGTGATGCCTACGCCTAAGGAAGGGGCAAGCGAGGATGAGATCGCTCGCTACGTGAAGTACATTGATGACTCCACTCTTGTTCAGTGTTACATATTAGGTTCCATGACTCCTGAGTTACAGAGACAGCATGAAAAGATGGATGCCAGATCCATTCTCCTACATGTTCATAAACTTATTGAGGAACAAGGAAGGACTCAGCGATATGTTATATCCAAGAGCCTCTTTCGTGCTAGGATGAATGAGGGGATACCGGTTCAGAACCATGTCCTAAAGATGATTGAGTAGATAGAGAAACTTATAGGTCTAGGAATGTTCCTAGAGGATGACTTGTGTGTAGATCTTGTGCTTCAATCCCTACCAGATTCCTTTTCATAATTCATAATGAATTTTAATATGAACAAGCTTGAGGTAACTCTCTCGAAGCTCCTCAATATGTTGAGGGAGGCATAGGGCACTATCAAGAAAGAGATCCTAGTTCTCTATACTTGTTAGACCAGAAAGAAAAGGAAAGCAGAAAAGTCCCTTAAGAAGGGCAAGGGCAAGGGCTGACCGAGTAAAGAAAAGATTGCTAAGAAAGATCCGACAAAGGATAAAGGCCAGTGCTTCCACTATGGCAAAGATGGGTATTGGAAGAGGAACTATAAAGAGTACCTTGTAGAGAGGGCGAAACAAAAGCTTGGAGAAGCAAAAGGTACATTTATGATCAGTCTCCAATTGTTAGACTCTTATGATAACACATAGGTATTAGATATCAGTAGTGTTTATCATATTTGTAATTTATTGCAGGTTCTAGCAAGACATAGGAGATTGGTGAGAGGCGAGATGGACCTCAAGATGGGCAATGGAGCAAAAGTTACTACAGTAGCTATTGGCAAGGTCGCCCTACATCTGCTTGGTGGAGCTATTATTGCATTGGATGCATGCTATTTTGTTCCTTATATTATCAAAAATATTATTTCTATTTCATGTTTGACAGTGGATATAAATTAGTTTTTGGGAACAATGGTTGTTCAATATTATTAGATGATGAGATCATCACGAGATGAGGTGAACAATGCATACCTGTGGCTTTGTAGGCATGGTCACATCCATGAGGGAAGGATTCAAAAGTTGCTAAATGATGGATATCTAGATCCATTCGACTATGAGTCATATACAGCTTGTGAGCCTTGCCTTCGCGGAAAACTGACCAACTCTCTATTTAGTGAAACTGGAGAGAGAGCCACAAACCTGCTAGAACTCATACATAGTGATGTATATGGACCCATGTCAACTCATGCCATTGGTGGTTACTCTTACTCCATTACTTTTACTAATGATTTCTCAAGGTATGGACATATGTACTTAATGAAGTACAAGTCCGAGGCATTTGAGAAATTCAGAGAGTATAAGAATGAAGTGGAGAACTAGCCAAGAAAGAATATCAAGACTTTTCGATCAGATCGAGGAGGTGAGTACTTGAGTACAAAGTTTACCCAGTTCTTCAAGGACCATTAGATTCTATCCTAATGGATACCTCCTTATACACCACAACTCAATAGTGTATATAAATGGAGGAATCATACACTATTAGACATAGTGCGGTCCATGATGAGTTTCGCTAACCTACCAATGTCATTATGGGGTTACGCCCTAGAGACTGTAACTTACCTTCTAAATAGAGTTCCAACTAAGTTGGTAGTGTCTACACTATATGAGATATGGAAAGGGAAAAAGCCCGATCTTAAGGTTGTTCAAATTTAGGGCTATCTTGCCCACATTAAAAAACACAACCCCGATAAGTTGGAATTAAGGATGGAGCGGTGCAAGTTTGTGGGATATTTTAAAGAAACTTGTGGGTATTATTTCTATCATCCCGAGGACCAAAAGGTCTTTGTAGCCAAGAGAGTGGTGTTCTTTTAGAAGGAACACATTCTTGGCGGAGATAGTAAGAGGATGATAGAGTTAAGCGAGGTTGGAGAACCTAGCTCAAGCACCACTCCACAGCCCGAGTTTGTTTAGGTGCCTAGCAAACAAGTTTTGACTTACGTAGGTCCGACAGATTATCCCATCCTCTTGAGAGATATGTGAGACATATTAGAGGAGAGGATGTTGAGGATATTGATCCTCAGACCTACGAGGAGGCTATTATGAGTATAGACTTTGGGAAGTGGCATGAAGCCATGAATTCTGAGATGGATTCCATGTACTCTAATAAGGTTTGGAACCTAGTTGATGCACCTAAGGGTATTGTACCCATTGGTTGCAAGTGGATGTTCAAGAAGAAGATCCGAGTAGATGGAATGGTAGAGACCTATAAAGCAAGGCTAGTGGCTAAGGGTTATCGTCAAAAGTAAGGTGTTGACTATGATGAAACCTTCTCACTCATAGCTATGCTAAAATCAATCCGAATTTTATTGGTTATTTTAGCACACTATGATTATGAGATCTGGTAAATGGACATGAAAATCGTATTCCTCAATGGCAACTTCGAGGAGGAGGTATATATGATATAGCCTGAGGGATTTGTATCCAATGACTACCTAGATCAGGTGTGTAGGTTGCTTAGGTCCATTTATGGACTAAAGCAAGCTTCCCAAAGTTGGTACATATGATTTGATAAGGCAATCGGATATTATGACTTCGTTAAGAACAAAAATGAGCCTTGTGTGTATAGGAAGGTGAGTGGGAGCGCTATCACCTTCTTGGTGTTATATGTGGATGACATCCTGATCATTAGGAATGATGTAGAAATGTTATTTATAGTAAAGGCTTAGTTATCTAGACACTTCTCTATAAAACACTTAGGGGAAGCATCCTATATCTTGAAGATTCAGATCTATAGAGATAGATACAAGAGGATACTTGGCTTGTCCCAGTCCAAGTACGTAGACACCATTGTAAAAAGATTTGCTATGAAAAAATTCAAGAGACATCTCATATCGATGAGACATAGGATATCGCTTTCTAGGAGTATGTCCCTAAAGACTCCTAAAGAAATGGCGAATATGGATAGGATACCCTATACCTCAGCGATAGGGTCTATCATGTATGTCATGTTATGTACCAGGCCTGATTTAGTGCATGCTTTAAGTGTCACGAGTAGGTATCAGGCGGATCCAGGCTTAGAGCACTGGAAAGCAGTAAAGTGTATCTTTAAGTAATTGAGAAGGACTGGAAAGCTCTAAGTGGATCTTTTACTGGTATATGGAGATAGTAGCCTCAAGGTTGAAGGCTACATAGACTCGAGTTTTCAGTCTGATGTCGATGATAGTAAGTTAAATTCAAGGTATGTGTATACCCTAAATGGAAGAGCAGTGTGCTGGAAGAGTTCCAAGCAAGATACTACTACTGACTCGACCACAGAGGCGAAGTACATTGCTGCAGTAGAGGCAGCAAAGGAGGGAGTCTAGATGAAGAAGTTCATCATAAATCTAGCAGTCATACTAAGCAGCGCAGAGCCAATTCCCTTATATTGCGACAATAATAGGGCAATTGCTCAAGCAAAGGAACTCAAGTCTTATCAGAAGTCTAAGCTCATTTTGAGGAGGTTCCACCTGAGATCGTGACCCGAGGAGATGTAGTAGTGGAAAGAGTTTCATCCGAAGATAACATTACAAATCCACTAACAAAGTCACTGTCTCATATTATCTTTGAGCATCACAGGGGTCTAATGGGGATTAGATATATAGGTGAATGACTTTAGGTCAAGTGGGAGATTGCAAGTCATAAGTGCCGAGCATGCTAATCACGTGAGTGATGACACGTGTGACTTGACATGAAGTCTTTCTATTTATTATTATATTTTGATATTTTATCACTTTATATTGACTGTTGCTTGAATATATTGTGATATCCATGGGTCTGTGCAATAGAAATCAGATCGTGATGAGATCACGATAATGAGACCGATTCGCCTTTAAATACAAATCCTAAATAATCCTAATCATAGGTTACTTGAGAAGGATATCGAGATAACTGGATAGACTAGTGTGCTGTATACCCATCCATATGATGAATGTAGCTAGTCTCATAGCTGCTCGTGTGGTGACACTAGGGATATAGTACAGGTGCTCATTGGGGAATGAGTTCACTGATTGATCCGCTTATGGAATACTAGATTGTTGATGATGCCTTATTGTCAGACAACGATTTCGTAATCTTAGTGGTGTACCTAGTCCTTAGACTTAAGACATCAAGGATATCCTGTATGAGTGCTCCACTCTTTGATACTAGACTTATAGGTTTAGATGTTCTAAATCTAGCACAACCGGTCATTTGGAGTGGTAGCCAACCTTACGAGGACTATTGAGTGTTGATAGAGGATCATCTACTCTCGGTGTCATGAGAGGAATATCCCATGTATTCTTGCTCAAAGAAATCCCTAGCCAGGGTTATTTGGATTAAGAGAGAAAGAGTTCTCCGGGAGAATCTGATTAGAGTGAGACTCGATTAGAAACCGTATGGGTCTGACAACACCATGCCCGGTATATGGTCTTTGGGATATTAGATAGATGAGGGACTATAGGTACATGGTAACAAAGGATAGATAGGCCTAATGGATTAGATTCCCTTGTATCCTTTGGGGACTATGACGTAGTGGCCTAGTACGTCCGCAATTGATGAATCGAGTGAATTATTATTAAGATAATAATTCACTAAGCTAGAAAGAGTTCTAACAGGTATGACTCATGGCTAGCTCAATATTGGACCTAGAGGGTCACACACATATGGTAGGCGTTGCGATGAGTAGAGGTTCGGATATGAGATATCCGCCGGAGCCCCTATCTTATTGGATATCCAATAAGCCCCTTAATTATTGGATCCTATTGGTGAGGCCAATAAGAGCCTATGAGAGATTATTGGATAGAGATCCACTAATCTAAGAGGCTTGGGTAGTTGGATGGAGATTCAATATCCAATAGGATAGGATCCATTAGGGTTAAGTTGACAGGGGACCTCTATAAATAGGAGGGAACTAGTGGTTCATAGGTCAAGAGGTTTTTGGTTGCCTCTCATATTCTCCTCCCTCTCTCCTCCTTAGAGCAGGCCAGGAGTTTTGAGGAGCATCGTCACAGCCCTATTGTGTGGATCATCGCTAGAAATGAGGGCACTTGACCTCGTTCACCCTCTTCTAGAGATCTGTAGAGATTCAGGGATATATGATATCCCTAAGTAACACAATATATCTTATACATAGTTTTAAATTTTGTAGATTTTATGAACCAATATTCATAAGACAATGACCATATCTTTGAGAATTTGGGGATTTTGTTTTATGTTCTTCCGCTACGCATGTGATGTCACCCCTAGATTTCCCTACAATGTCCACTTCCGATTCCTCCTCCGTCGAGGTCACTAGCGTCCACTAATGGTCTTCCTTCAATAGGCGAAGACCAACCACCTCTTTACACCGCTTTCTCCTTTTTATGGGTTTAGGAGACAACCCTTACTTGCCTTTCACCTCTTCTTGGGTGATTGCAAAACTAAAGAGAGAGGAGGACTCTTTACAATACTTTTACACCCCAACACTTAAAGATTTTTTCATACTTTGATTGCACTTTATTGTCCTTTTATGCAGAAAAGGGTAGGGTATTTATAGGCCCCAATGACTTCAAAATTGGACCTAAAAAGTGTCTTATCCCGGGTTTCCGAGGTACTGGCGGTACCACCGCCTGACACTCTGACAGTGGGTGGTACCACTGCCCAGTCTGGCGGTACTACCACCTGACAGAGCCTCGAAGACTGGGCTCTAGCGATACCACCGCTTGGCAATCATAACTATTGGCGGTACCACCACCCAAGCTTCTTGGAGACTGATCCCTGGGCAGTTCCACCACCCTAGTCTAGCTGTGCCACCGCTAGATAGGGTTCAACAACCTGGTTGGGCCTTGAATCCGGCCCAAACCAGTCCAATTACAAGCCTAGTTGGCCCTTAACATGTTTAATGAGATTATGTCTCAAACCTAAGCCTAATTATATGCTAACTATGATTTTTAAGGCATACACTAAACAAAATAAGTTCGGTAAGTCTAGGTTTCTTCCGGTAATCTTCCGACGGACTTCCGACAATCTCTTGATAATCATCCAACGAACTCCCAGCAAGCTCCTGGACTTCATGATGATATTCTTGGTGAGTTCCAATGAGCTTCTCGGTTAATTCCGATAGTACTTTTGATGAACATCGAGACTCCCGATGATCTCTCGAACTCCCAACGAATTCTTGATCTTGACTCCGGCACTTCATTTTTCTTTATGCCTTGATCGCTATCGTAGTTAATCCTGCACACTTTTCTCAACATATAGATTAGATCAAATAATTTATTAATTGATTTTATTATCAAAATCCGAGATTCAACATCTTATTCCCTAGTGACCGTTTACTGGGCATGGTACTGTCAAGCCTATATAGTTTCTACTCGAGTCTCACTCTAATTAGATTCTCCCGGAGAACTCTTTCTCTTTTAATCGGAATGACCTTGGCCAGGGATTTGTCTGAGCAAGAACACATGAGATATTTCTCTCATGACACCGAGAGTGGATGATTCTCTATCGATACTCAATAGTCATCATAAGGTTGGCTGCCTCTCTCGATGACTGGTTATACTAGATCTGGAACTTCTAAGCTTATAAGTCCGGTATCAAAAAGTGAAGTACTCATACAAGACATCCTTGATGTCTCAACTCTAAGGACCAGGTATACCACTAGGACAATAGAATCACTATATGATAATGAGGTATCATTAACCATCCAACATTTCGTGAGCGAATCAATTAGTGAACTCATTCTCCAATAAGTACCTGCACTATAGTGTTAAGACTCTAGCTAGGAGAGTCCTAATTGAGAGGGACATTCATATAAAACCTACCAAGCCGACTAGGGTTAGGAGGTTGTTTCTTAGAGAAGCATTAGGAGTTATAAAGGAATAGGAATCTTGAGTAGAAGTCCTATTAGGAGTTGGTTAGAAGTAGGAGTCTTGAGTAAGAGTCCTATTAGGAGTTGGGGTTTAGAAGTCCAATAAATAGCCATGTATTCATCCACTTTTCTCAAGCAAAAGATGAATCTTTTCTGCAGTCTTTGAGCAGCAACATGGAGGAAGGAACCCCTATAGAGTTCCATGGAGGCCGATCCCCTAAAGAGATCAACCCCAAGCTTAGAATCTGCAAAGGCTCTAAACTTGGTATTAGAGTAGCATTCTTGGCATTTCGCTGCCCTTCCACAGCCATCCATCAGCCCTCCATAGCCGCCCAAAGTAATTCCCACAATTGCTTAAAAGATCATCG
>LVTN01001941.1:6343-16970 GCA_001649415.1 Musa itinerans | reverse complement strand
GTACCACCGACAAGGACTCCTGAGAGACCGAGTCCCAAGCGGTGCCACCGTCGGCCATGTTTTCAGGTGTTGAATGGGCTGTTCAATTCGGCCCAATTCAGCCATGTTAAGGGCCCAATTGGCCCCTAACTAAGCTAGTGGGATTATCTCCCAATCCTAACTTAATTATCAATCTAACTATAATACTAAGACATAATCAAAGCACTCTTTGTGCCGGTACATCAATTCCTCTTCCGGTGAGCTTCCGGTGATCTTCCAGCGAACTTCCGATGAACTCCTAGCAATGTTCCGGTAGATTCCCGGCAAACTATCGAAACTACCGAAATTTACGACGATCTTCTTGGCGAGTTCCGATGAGCTTCTTTGGCAAGCTCCTGGACTTCTTGATTGGTTCTAGCAGAACTTCCGACGAATGTCCGGACTTCCGACGAACTCTTGAACTCCCAACGCGATCTTGATCTTGACTCCAGCACAACACCTGCTTTATGTCTTACTACTATTGTAGTTAATCCTGCACACTTTTCTCAACATATAGATTAAATCAAACAATTTACAATTGATTTCATCATTAAAATATGAGATTTAATACAATCACAAGAAGTCTCCCTTTTATCCGCGATGCTCACGGCTCCACAGGTTGTCGCAATGCTAATATAACCCCTTCACAGATCGCTCCTGAAGCTCTTCTCTTATCAACTTTTTGGTGTAGGGGCTCGGCTGATAGTAGGGGCTGAGGGCTTTGGTATTTCTAGTCAAGGAGCGAACCTAATCCTCCGAGCTTCATGGTTCAATTGCTCCTCTTGAAGTCGTGCGAAAGAGATGGCTGCCATAAGCGTGTACGATTATCACACTTTAACTTCTCCTTGGATCTCCAGCTTCAAGCCCTCAATGAAGGTCCCCAATAATTATTTTCTAGACCAATCATGAGTTTGATTAGACAACCTTTCAAACCTGGTTTGGTAATCCTTTATGGTGGAGGTTTGTCGGATCTTTGCTAGTTTTTAAAACCCATATAGATTCTAAGCTTGGGGTTGATCTCTTTAGAGGATCAGCCTCCTTGAAACTCTATAGAGTTTCTTTCTCCAAGTTGCTGCTCAAAGGCTGTAGAAAAGATTCATCTATTACTTATCAAAAGATGATTAATACATGACTATTTATAGGGTTTCTAAACCCTAACTCCGAATAGGATTCCTATTCAAGACTCCTATTCCTTTACAACTCCTAATGCTTCTATAAGAAATGACCTCCTAACCCTAGCCAGCCTCTTCACCTCTTTAATAGGGGTTGGCTAGGTAGGTTAACATGAATGCCCCTCTCTATTAGGACTCTCCTAGCTAGAGTCCTAACAGACCCGCCCTCTTCAAATCAGCCTTGTCCTCGAGGTTGAGATTCTATAAACTCAAGGAACCGAGTCTTCAGCTCCTCATATGATTCCCATGTAGCATCTTCAAATGGTAAATTATTCCAATGCGCTAGTACTTCAGTAGAGGGACGTCGGCGATGCATCATGATCCTGCGGTCGAGGATGGCTTGTGATTGGGCTTAAATAACTCCATCCTTAGTGATGTTGGGTAGTTGGATCTAGGGTGACTCATGTTCTCCCAACATGGGCTTCAAGCATGACACGTGGAACACAGGGTGAATTTTGGCATCCTCAATCAATTGAAGTCTGTACGCCATAGCTCCAAAACGCTCTGTGATATGATAGGGCCCATAAAAACATGGTGATAGCTTTATGGAGATGTTAGTCTACACTGAGTTTGGTATGGGTAGTGGTTGTAGCTTCCCTGGACTTGCCACTATTTCACCCTTGTGCTATTGTCATACATCACATTGTGCCACATATTCAGCAATAATTTTTTTCATCCCTCTCCAATAAAAATTTTGCTTCACTCTTTTGTAGGTTCTTAGGAATCCGGAGTGCCCTGCTAAAGGTGTGGAGTGCATTTCATGCAAGATGATTTTGATGCAAGGGGAGTTAGGTATAAGCACAATGCGACCTTTATAGCGTAGATCCCTCAAATCCCAAGTGTAGTGGGCTATTGCACTTGGATCCTCCAATTTTTTTATAATGTTGCTGATCTCTGGATCCTTCTTCCATTGTTCCCTAATATCCTCGAGGAAGCTGGTGGTAGGAAGGGAGATGGCTGAAACCTTAGCTTGCCCAGGTAGCCGTGAGAGTGCATCTGCAACAACATTTTCTTTCCCCTTTTTGTAAATAATTTCATAATCAAATCCAAGAAGTTTGGTTACCCATTTTTGTTGCTCAGGGGATGATATCTTTTGCTCCAAAAAGTACTTGAGGCTTCTATGGTCGGTTTAAATTTGAAATCATCGACCGATCAAGTAGGGTCTCCTCCTCATTACTTCGTGTACAATGGCGAGCATCTCCTTATTGTATATTGATATATTTTGATGGGAGGGAGATAATGCCTTGTCGGTGTATGCGAGTGGTCGACCGTCTTGTATGAGGATGGCTCCAATTCTGACTCCAGATATGTCGGCCTCAATGATGAAGGGTCGGCTGAAATCTGGTAGCACTAGCACCAACTTTGTTGCCATGGCTGCCTTAAGTTTGTTGAAGGCAGCGGAGGCTTTGTCCGACCATTGGAAGACATCTTTTTTTAGTAGAGAAGTGAGGAGTGTGTTGATCTTCCCATAGTCCTTAACAAATTTTCGGTAGTAGCCCGTTAGTCCAAGGAACCCGCACAGTAATTTCACGTTTGTAGGTTTCGGCTAGCCTTGCATTGCTTCAATTTTTGTTGGGTCTACTACCACTCCTTCTGATATTATATGCCCAAGGTACTCTACTTTTTGTTGGAGAAAACTACACATTAACTACTTAACAAAAAGAGTATTCTTCCGAAGGATCATTTAAGCAACCCGTAAATGCTGAAAGTGAGACTCAAGAGAAAGGCTGTAAATGAGAATATCATCGAAAAATACCAGCACAAATTTGTGAAGAAAGCTTCAAAAAATATTGTTCATGAGACTTTGGAAGGTTGAAAGAGCTTTAGTGAGTCCAAAAGGCATTACCAAGAATTCATAATGGCCGTTATGTATGTGGAATACAGTTTTTGGAATGTCGTCTTCACATACCCGAATTTGGTGGTAACCGGATCGGAGGTCCAACTTTGTGAAGACTCGAGCTCCTTTTAACTCATCAAGAAGTTTATCCACCACTATATTTGGTACTTGTCCTTAATAGTGATGTCATTTAAAGCTCGGTAATCGATGCACATCCGCCAAGTTCTGTCCTTGCGTACAAGTAGCATCGGTGAGGAATAGGGGCTGCAACTTGGTCGAACCACTCATGTTTCTAGCATCTCCTTACGATCTTTTCAATTTCATCCTTCTGGAGGTGAGGATATTGGTATGGCTGAGTGTTCGCTGGTGGCTTGCCCAGAAGGATTGAAATCCGATGGTCATGTTGCCACGTAGGAGGAAGACTGTGCTGCTCAGCAAAAATGTCGGCAAATTCAACAAGCAATTGGGAAAGATTTTAATCTTCAATTTCTATTTTCTTCCCCTCTAGTTGCTGCTGGAGTTATATCAAAAAGCCATTATTTACCTTGTGCAAAACTTTCTCCATTTGTTGGGTCGAAATGGTGGTTACGTTGCTTCTGCGCTTTCCGTGTAAGATGATCTGTTTGCCTTTGTAATAGAAGTTCCAAGAGACATCACCTAGCGTCGTTAGCCATTCTATGCCAAGCACAACCTCATAGTCATCAATTGGTAGGAGGAAGAATTCGGTGATAATTTCTTGGTCTTGCAGTAATAGTTTCACCTGCGGACATGTTTGGTCGCACTTTAGGATTCTTCCATCGGTGACCTTTACGTCGAACTCGCTACAACCTTCGATGTGGAGCACCATCTGAGCAGTAACCTTACTGTTTAGGAAGTTATTAGTGCTGCCCGTGTCAATGAGAACACTAATCGGTTGTTATTTGAGAAGGCCTCAAACTTTCATCGTTTGCGGGTTTGAGTAGCCGGCTAGTGCGTGTTCCGTAACGTTGGTCAGTTGTGACTCTTCTTCTGTATCTTCTTCTTCATGTTCAAGGCTCTCTTCTAGATGTTCAATGACCTCTTTTTCTATTGGTTCAATCATAAGAAGTCTCCCTTTTCTACAGCGATGCTCGCAGCTCCACGGTTCGTCGCAGTGCTAACATAACCCCTTCGCAGATTGCTCCCGAAGCTTGTCTCTTGTCAACCTTTTTGGTACAGGGACTCGGTTGATAGTAGGGGTGGCTAAGGGCTTTAGTATTTCTAGTCAAGGAGCAACCCTAGTCCTTCGAGCTTCGTGGTTCAATTGCTCCTCTTGAAGTCATGCAAAAGAGATGGCTGCCATAAACGTGTACAATTGTCGTGCTTTAACTTCTCCCCGGATCTCCGGCTTCAAGCCCTTAATGAAGGTCCCCAATAGCAGTTTTTCAGACCAATCACAAGTTTGATTAGATAACCTTTCAAACTTGGTTTGGTACTCCTGAATGGTGGAGGTTTGTAGGATCTTTGCTAGTTGTCCATCAATGTTCTCGTAATCGGTTGGTCCGAAGCGGATCAGTAGTCTTTCTTTGAATTGTCGACATGAGAGGACTCCATGAGGGTGTTTAAACTAGTCAAACCACTATATGGCATCCCCTTCTAGATATATAGCTACAATTTCCACTGTAGATGCGTCTGCGATTTTGTGGTACCGAAAATATCGCTTCGCGCGTGAGATCCAACCAATCGGGTCTCCTTCTTCCCATCTAAGGAAGTACACCCTCATGTGTGGATATTTGGGGTCAGTAATAGAGCCTCCCCTCTCTTGGAAGTCATTTCTTCGGGCTTGGTGCGATTGGTCAGAGCTCTCTTCTTGGTGTGATTTTTTCGGGCTTGGTGGTCGGCCCAAATCGAGTTCGATAAAGAGAGTCCAAATCTTATCCTCTATTCGTGCCTCGAAGGCTTTGAATTTAGCATTAAATGCCTCCTTAGATGCCATAGTATAAGCCTCCAAATCTGTGATATTAATATCTCTCTTTTGTTGTCGGGTTAAAGGTATGTATAGGTTGAGAAAAGTGATGGTCGAAAGGGTTGGTGGATTGGTGGATGTAGGCTGCGGTTTAGGCTTGTTTTGTGGCTGTTTTGGGTTCAATTTGAGGGTGTGGTTTGGTGGAGTTTTAGGGCTGTGATGGTAGTGGATGAAGGTTAGGGAAACAAAGTTTTAGATCTGTGATAGATGGCAGCAAAAGTTTGATAGAAATCAGTGGAAGTTGCTGCAGGTATGTGTTGTCTTGTAAGAGCAGAATTATCGTTGAAGAAATAGTGGTTTCTCGATAAAATTTCTAGCAAAAACTAAGAGATTTGAGGAGAAAATTGACAGCAAAATCTCAGTTTATATGACAGTAAGGATGACCAATTTAATCAAGAAAATTTTGGCAGTATAATGGCAAGAAAATTGGTGCAAATTACGATAGTAGAATTTTTGTCGAAAAATTTCAACAGCTTGCGATGAAAATTTGTAGCAACACAAGAACGTTTTTAGAGATGAATTTCTTAATAGATTATTCTTAGATAAAAGCCAAGATGTTATATGAAGTGTATAAGAAATTTTATTTAAAAAGGATTGCAAATAGATCAGTTAAGGCAATAATATGCGATTGAAATTTTCTACAACACAGATTTTCAAGTATAGCAGGTTGGACATAAAATATCAGTGGTGTATATTGAGAATTTTTTAACGAAATGAAAGAGAAATCTGCTATTAGGAAGTGTCAATACTGTCATAAAAATTTTGTAGAGATTTGGACAAAAATAATGCAATAGCAAGATCAAATAGACTATGCTATGCGGCTAGAATTCTGCAATGTATCTTTCATTGTAGAGATGAAAACTTTGTGACAAAAAGTTTATGTAGCAATATAGGAACAATTTTTTTTTTTAGATTTTCAAATAAAGATAACTAAATTGCAGCAATAGTAAGGTAGGAAACCAGAATCTATTGCAATTCACGGGAAGATCAAATGATGATCTGCGGTGGTGGAGATGATGGTGGAATTTAGCGATGATCCTGTAAGCAATTGTGGGAATTGCTTTAGGCAGCTATGGAGGGCTGATGGATGGTTGTGGAAAGGCAGTGAGACACCAAGAACACTTCTCTGATACCAGGTGTTTGAACCCTTGTAAATTCTAAGCTTGGGGTTGATCTCTTTAGGGGATCGGCCTCCTTGGAACTCTATAGGGGTTCCTTCCTCCAAGTTGCTGCACAAAGGCTGCAAAAAATATTCATCTATTGCTTATCAAAAGAGGATAAAAACATAGCTATTTATAGAGTTTCTAAACCCTAACTCCTAATATGACTCCTACTTAAGACCTATTCCTTTACAACTTCTAATGCTTATCTAAGAAATAACCTCCTAACTCTAGCCGACCTCTTCACCTCTATAATAGGGGTTAGCTAGGAAGGTTAACATGAATGCCCCTCTCTATTAGGACTCTCCTAGCTAGAGTCCTAACATAGTTGTTTGTCAATATTCTCGTAATCGGTTGGTTCGAAGAGGATCAACAATCCTTCTTTGAATTGTCGCCATGAGAGGATTCCATGAGTATGTTCAAACCAATCAAACCACTATATAGCATCCCTTTCAAGATGTATAGCAATAATTTCCACCATAGATGCATCCGTGATTTTGTGGTACCAAAAATATCACTCCGCGCACGAGATCTAACCAATCGGGTCTTATTCTTCCCATGTAAGGAAGTCCACCCTCATGCGTGGATAGTAGAGATCGGTCATAGAGCCTCCCCTCTCTTGGAAGTCATCACTTCAGGCTTGGTGTGATTGGTCAAAGCTCTCTCAATGTGATTTCTTCGGGCTAGGTGGTCAACCCAAACTGAGTTTGGTAAAGAGAGTCCGAATCTTATCCTCCATTCGCATCTCGAATGCTTCGAATTTAGCATTGATTGCCTCCTTAGATGTCATAGTATATGTCTCCAAATCTATAATATTAAGATCTCTCTTTTGTTATCGGGTTAAAGGCATGTATCAGTTGAGAGAAGTGGTGGTCGAAAGGGTTGGTGGATTGGTGGATGTAGGCTGCGGTTTAGGCTTGTTTTATGGCTATTTGGGGTGAAATTTGAGGGTATGGTTTGGTAGAGTTTCAGGGCTGTGATGGTAGTGGATGAAGGTTAGGGAAAAAAAGTTTTAGATCTGTGGTAGATGGCAGCAAAGGTTTAATAGAAATCAGTGGAAGTTGCTGTAGATAGGTGTTGGCTTGTAAGAGTAGAAGGGAGTTTGACAGCAAAATCTTGGTTTAGATAATAGCAATGATGACCAATTTAATCAAGAAATTTTTGGCAATATAATAGCAAGGAAATTGGTGCAAGTTGTGATAGCAGAATTTTCGTCGAAAAATTCTAGCGGTTTGCGACGAAAATTTGCAGCAATACAAGAATGTTTTTAGAGATGAATTCTTTCATAGATCAATCATAATGGAAGCTAGGATGATCTATAAAGCATATAAGGAATTTCATTCAAAAAGGATAGCAAATAGATCGGTTAAAGGCAATAATATGCGGCTAAATTATTCTGTAGCAATCCTTCATTTGCAAAGATAATAACTTTTACGACGAAAGGAATTCACAACATAGGATAGATAAGAAGACTTCTTCTTAGTATTTCGAATGGAAAATTACAGCAGCAAAAGGTATTGGTGATAAGAGAATACCAAATCTCTTGATGCAATTGGAGGTGACGGTAATAGATTGATATGATCTACGGCAGAAGATGATAGTGGAGATGGCGACATCAAGAGCAATTGTTGGAATTGCTTGGCTAGTGGCGGGCAATAGAGGTGGCAGCAAAAGCAGCAAGATCACTGCTCTGATACCAGATGATAGAACCCTGGAGGAATTCTATGTAGACTGATCTTTGAGGGAGATCACTCCTTGGAACGCTATAGGGGTTCCACCCTCCTAGAAGTCGGCCAAATGGCTGCAATTATAGATAGATCTTATTCTCAAAGAGATGGAGGCTATATGCTTACGCAGTGCTCCAAACCCTAGCCCTAGGGGCTGCTTCCTAAGTAAGTTACCCCTTTTGCCCTCAACCCTAACCAACCAGCCCAGTAAAAGGAGGCGACGGCTAGAAAGCCCAAAGGCCCAAATATAAACCCTAGCCACTCTTCTTTATAGGATACAAGCAGCTAAATGGGGTTTATTACAATCTTATAGAGTTTTATTAGCTACTTCTTGGTTGAGTAGGACCCAACCCTGCTAGAGTCCTATCAACAACCACCGAGTCCAACCAAATCTCAAAGAGGAGAGTTCAAAGAGGCCTCCAGAGAAGGAGGGATAGCCCTCGGACATGCTGCAGCCATGCATGTGTTAGGAACGAGTCGACACTAAGAGGGGGGGGGTGAATTAGTGTAGCAGATAAAATTACGTCGGTTCTGAAATTTTCATACGTTCGATGAAAATCGATATAAAAAATGTTAAACTTTAAAAGTGTATGGAAAAGTGTAATGAGATAGTAGAGCAGTAAATGTAAAGATAAATTGCAGGAATGGAAATGCAAATCGAGTTTTATAGTGGTTCGATTGTCATGACCTACATCTACTCCCGATTCCTCCTCCGTCGAGGCCATCGGAATCCACTATCGGTCTTCCATCAATAGGCAAAGACCATCACCTCTTTATAACTCTATTCTCCGTTTGACAGGCTCAAGAGAGAACCTTTACAAGTTTCACACCTCTCTTAGAATGAACTCTAAACTTTAAGAGGTGGAGGGGAACACTCAACACTTTTCAAGTTTTTTCAACTCATTTTCATCAAAGATTCTTCCCCCTTTCTACACAATTCTTGCTATCCTAAGTAGGAAAGAGTGGGATATTTATAGGCCCCAAATGGATTCAAATTTGGAGCCTAAAATTCAAATCCCCGAGATTTCAAGGTACAAGCGGTACCATCGCCTACACTAGGCGGTACCACCACCTGCACTGCGCGGTACCACCGCCTGTAGCCTGATACTAGGCGGTACCATCGCCCAATCTGGCGGTACCACCACCTAACACATTGTTATTGGGTGGTACCACTGCCTGATAGCCTCGGAGATAGAGTTTTTTGAGTTTTCCAACTCACAGGCGGTTCTACCTCAAATTCTAGCGGTGCCACCATCTAGCCCAACATTTGGGTCATTGAATGAGCTTCCCAATGAGCCCAAATCACTCCTAATTTAGGCCCAATTGGCCCCTAATTGAGTTAGTATTATTTTACCCCAATACCAAATCAATTAGACCTAAAACCTACTTCGATCTAGATAATTAGTATGAAGCTCATCAAATGTTGTCCGGTCATGTTATTGGTTCGATGCTTCATCCGATTCTTCGGCACATCATCCTCTCTTGCGGCCTATTGCCTAATCAGTCAGTTGACCTTCACAACTTTGATTTCCTTGGCACAATTTTCGCTCTTCTTGGCCCAATGCCCAAATCCATGACCCGAAGCCTTCTGTTGATACATCGACCGATCCTTTGGCTTAATGTCCAATCTTCTGACATGTTTTCAGCCCAACATGATTCTTTCTAATTTAATTATCTCTCCCTGATCGAAGCTTCTTGCATCACTCAAAATGCAGATCAAATCATAAACACCATCAATTGGTTTCATCATCAAAATCCGAGATTCAACAATCTCCCCCTTTTTGATGATGATAACCAATTGATGATGGAGTTAACCTTAACTCCCCCTATCAATGTGCCATATTGATAGAACTCTTGGATTCAAAAATCCAAGCAACATGTTATCATAAAATTATGCCTAACATCATCATACTTCTCTTCCTTTGTCATCAACAAAAAGGTAAAGTATAACTATCAAGTGTTTGCGATATTATAGTTCAAATCATTACATAAAAAATATAATCTCAAGTTTTATCATCATGCAAGCTAGCAAATTTAGCATGTGCTACATCATATTAGAACATGCAAGCTATCAAGTTTTAGATATGCAAAGTAGTAAGATAGTAAGTTTACAACATATAAGCTAGCAAAAATTTTTTTTTATCATTTTAGAAAGTGTAAGCTAGCAATATTTCAAATGCAAATGCAAGATAGCTTTCTTGTTGAAGTGTGCAAGCTAGCAATTCTTGCTTCGTTTTGCAATGTATAAGTCGCAAGTTTTGCTTCTTGAGATAGGCAAGATAGCACTTTTGCTTGAGATTACAAGATAGCATTTCTTACTTTTGAGATGAGCAAACTAATAAGTTTTAACTCTTTTTACGATATGTACGTTTACAATTTTTGCTTCTCTTTAGATGTGCAAGCAAGCAAGCAAGTTTTTCTTCTTACAATTTGTGAGCTAGCAAATTTTACATATATGAAAGTTGGCAAAATTTTTGTATCTTTTGAGATGAGCAAGCTTTTTGCTTCTTCTTGAAGTATGCAAGCTAGCAAAATTTGCTCCCCCTATGTCATTGTCAAATAGAAGGGAAGAATACAATGTTGTAATTTGTTTCTCTTTTTATCAATCTTCACATCATGACAAAGGTAAAGTATCAATCTTATTTCAATATGTTTGTGCATCATTATAGCTTCAATTTACAATATACACAATTTCAAAACTTTACATATCATCCTTACTCTATGCATGA